>JBAMJV010000569.1:0-32275 GCA_037951105.1 Echinarachnius parma | reverse complement strand
GTCTTATTTTCCTGCGAGGCTTGCCCAGTCAGGAGCAGATGTTGATATATCAGTGGTGATATTCTAACCTAAACTACCCAGAAAGAGAGTAATAGGCTAACACAGAAAGCCAGCTTCTACGAATAAATGATGGGTTCCTCTGACATACCTCTGCCAAACAGAATTCATGGTCGGTTTATAAATGAAGCAGTCGTCTATTTAAAAAAACCAGTTTCTAACTTATTCAAGACCTATTGCGATGTTAACGCTGCAGTAAACAATAAGCCACAACGAGGTGACTATATAATGGCAAGGAAAGAGTCTAAAAGAAAACAAACGTTCACATTATGTTGATAATAACTATTGGACGATGATGAGTAATAATGATGATGATGATGATGATGATGATGCAATGATGAAGATGATGACGATGATAATGATTGATGATGATGATGATGCATGACATTGTGTTGACTGATGGTGATGGTGCATCGGTATGGCTGATGAAGAGACTGGATGAATGATGACTGATGCGGATGATAATGATGACAATTGATAAGATAATGATAATGATAATGATAAAATGATAATGATAATGATAATCGAATGATAACTGGTGGTGATAAGTGGCCTCGATGGCTGGAGATGCCGATGGTGATGGTGATGAGATGATTGGATCGATGGTGATGGTGATGGTCGTGGTGATGCGTGCAATGTGATGATCCGGTGATGGTGATGGTGGTGATGGTGGTGATGGTGGCTCGATGGTGAATGGTGATGGTGATGGTGATGGTGTGGTGATGGTGATGGTGATGGTGATGGTGTGCTCGGATAGTGATGGTGATGGTGATGGTGATGGTGATGGAGATGATAATGATAGAATAATCAAAGAACATCACTTCCACCTGCACCTGTAAAAAACGTTTGGCACAGAAGGGAGAGAAACAATGAATGAATAAGAGATGACAAGAAATATGGCAAAACAAACCACATGGGATAATTGGAAGCGATCCTAAGTATCTATTGTTATTCTCAGTTACAGTTAGTGATGAGTCTAGGGGCAGCCTGGTAGGGTACGATCAACAGCTTGGTCACATTTTCCCATGAGGCATCCACAGTCAATTGAAAACGGGTTAACAATCATGGTTGGAAATCTAACACAAACTACACACCCAAATAGATGGATTCAACAAAATGCTTTCTGGGGCTAGTAATATGTATACAGATCTACTAACCTATTACGGTGTAATTAAGTGGTAAAACAAGAGAAAAGAGAACTTTGAGAATTGAGACAACAGGGTTTGAGGCAAAACTGAGCAGAACTAAACATCATCATCCCAGTTTCACACTACATTTCAAGACAATTCATTCCAGCTTGTTTCCCCCTGTGCAAAAGTGATTGGTCACAATTTACCAGTTCATTTTCTCAGATTTAAACAGAGCATGGCTGGAGGACCAAATGACCATAGTTAAGATGTAATTAAGAGTGATTGCTAGGTCAAAACGCTATTAATCGCTCAGCCTAGAAAAGATCCTTCCTCATTTCTTTCAATCCTTTAAAATATTTCGGGACCAAATGTGGGCAACATCTCAATCAACCTCTTTTCTTGAAAGATGGTTCAATTGCCAGAACAGCGTTCAGACTGTGATCTTCAAGTCGACTTCAGGAGGGCCATGGGCCAAAGTAGGTGGCAGGTTTAAAGACCAGTGCACATAGCTAAAAACCCTGCTAGGCATGTTCTTTGTGAAGTGTAATTTAAAGGATATTAATCCCTCACCTACAGATCGATTTACCATTGTACCTTTGACAAATCGATAGTTTTGGACAACACGCGCAACTCCCCGCGCAAACACTGAGACCCGGGCTGTTAGCAAAAATTAACACTAAAAGTTTGTTACGCGTTCGTCCCATCAGATCATGTGTTTAAGCAAAATGCACACGCGATCAAATTTGTGCAGTACTCTATGGCGCACACGTTCTAGTCTGTGATTGACATTGCTGGTAAAACTAACCTGGATTGACAGTACAGCAAGCCACGCCTCTTCTACTATGCTACGGTGGACAAACGTACTACCTCTCCTAATCAGCCCCAGGGCCCAGGAGCGCTAGCCGCATTCATCGGTATGTGCGCAACTGCCAGCCGTTGGTGCGCACTCAGTTTTGCGTCTTTGTGATTGTGTGCGCAAAATAACAATGACTTTAAGCGTATTAGATGCGCCGTGGTTCTGGAGGCTCATACTGGCTTCTTTAATGTCGATTGATTTTTACAAGCGATTTTATGAAATATTCAGAGATTATCACTTTATTTTGCTATAAGCTGAAACACAATCACTGATATTGATGAGTGATATAAAACAACTAAAGAATGTGCTTGGATTGTGATAGGCAATCTATTACCTCGGTGGGCTCAAAATGACTATTACCCTCAGCTACGCTTCGGGTAATAATCATTTTGAGCCCACTCTCGGTAATAGATTTGACTATCACAAGAAGCCCATTCGGTAGTTGTATACCGTTTACCTGGCAGCAAATGGTATTTCCTTGTTTCCCAACTAGGGTTTGCTGAGGTAAGCCTCTAATACCTATTTTACCCCCTAGTTAGTAACTAAAAGCTCTGTGTAATTGTTGGCCACTTCATTCAAAATAGTCTTAACAAGAAACTAAGCTTGCAGGCTTTCATGAATAGGAGCCCTGCTTTCGAGCAGTACAACCAGAAGGATTTGATAAGGAGAGGAAAGGGGGAGAGGAGGAGAGGAATTGCAGAATATTCTGTATGAATTTTAGTAAGTGAATGTCATTTTCATATTAACCTCTAATGAACATACTAAGCAATAAACCACCCAACGAGGGCAGCATAACCTATTTTAGTCCAAAACATTGACAAATCATAATTCTGCAGTGATTCTAAAAAATGTATGTCTCATTCATAGAATCTACATAAATGCTTGGATAAAAATTGAATTGAGTCAGGAAGTTGCGCAGCTTCAATCAAAAGAACCTAAAAAGGGAGCAATTATTTATAAATGTAATACAACAATATCTAGTATCATAACTCCTCTATTCATTGTTACTAATTTTGGTTGAATGTCATGTTGTTCATTTCCATTGTGTTGTCTCTCTCTTAAGATCTCTCTACAGAGAAAACACAGAAGTTGCACACAGTGGCGTAGCTACGGGGTGCAAGTGGGCGACAACGTGCCCCCCAATAATTTTGAAAAAACAATAGAAAACATAAGGGGACATTATAAAATTTAAAAGATACATCTGGTGTGCCCCCCCCCCCCCCCCCCCCCCATTAGTCCAACCCACGCTTAGCACTGGTTGCACATGTTAATTCAAGCTGCTAACACTAAATACACCAACCATGTTGAGCACAGTATAGTAGATGAGGCAGCTCAATGAATTCATTTATTAATAATATTTTCTGACCACCTACTCACAAGTCTTGGGAAAAGCAATCGACTTCCTCGGCATAGTCGACACACTTATCTCTGACCCCCGATCACCCATCCAGTGCCAAAGCCATTCATTTCCACATTCATTTCCTAGTTCAAGCCCGCTATATTAGATGGTGGGCGGCAAGTTTCAATGAATGGAATTTGTGATTTTGACCAATGAGTCCAGGGTAGGAAATATACAGGGGCCGAGGTCGACTTTGCCCCCTAATTTTCAGAATCACCAGGATTGAATAAGGGGAGGTAAGGGGGATCGGGACGAGGAGATAATTGCACTAGTGTATGTGTACCTGAACATGCCAGCGGCACATTATTGTACAAATTTCAGTGACGTGAATGTCATTTTTCATGTAACCTCTATGAATAATATTTAGCAATAAACCACACCAAGAGGGCACCCATACCAAATTTAGTCAAAGAAGAAAACACACAAGTTGCAGATGTTGATGCAAGCAGCTGACACTATACATACAGCACCATGTTTAGAACAATCTGTACAAGGAACACCACAATTTATTCATACACCATAAAGCAAAATATAGCAGATGCAGCAACTCAAAGTATTCATTCATTAGTGTAGAACACAATATGTTCTGACCACTACTGACAAGTCTTGGGGTGAAGCAATCAACTTCTCTCAGAGTCGACACCACTTATTTCTGACCCCCCGATCAACCATCCGGTGCCAAAGCCATTCATTTCCACATTAATTTCCTAGTTCAAGCCCACTATATATATATGGTTGGCGCCAAGCTTCAATGAATGGCATTTGCAATTTTGACCAAAAGACCCAGTTGTCTTGACACAGTCACAAATCTGGCATTGCCAAATGTGGAGAAGGGTAGATGTAAAACGTGCAACAATATAAGATAGACTCTTGCTCACCACCTCATCTACATTAGCTATCCCCCCATCAGCCATCCTCCCCTCCCCCATCCCTCCTCCTTGCCCCCCGTACCCCCTTCCCAAGCCAGCTACCAACCAATACCCCCTGATCCTTGGGCCCACGAGTTTTCTTCTGTCACAGATTGGGTTGTCTAATAGAGGAGATCGAGACAGCAAAATATATCTGGAAATAATCAATGGTTTGTGGTTTTGACCAAACATAGGAAATCATTTAGTGATCAGGAGACTAGGGACTGGAGGGGAGGAGGGGTGAGACAGGGTGAGACTATACATAAAGGGTGGCTACATGTATATTAACATCTAATGAGGCGGTGGATTTTATCCTGTTCCCTAAGTACTATATATTGCCAATTTCCCTATAATTAAATTAGAGGGCCCACTAGGAAAATAATAACATCTTGCCCGAATATGACAGTATATTATTGCCCTCAAATGACATGACTTTTGCCCAAATGTATACATGAGTTTGCCTGACTAGGACATGGTTTGCCTGAATTTGAGGTGAATTTTGTCAGAATAAGGTTATTTTCAAAACTCTTCCAGTCCACCCTCCACCATAATTCAATTGTGACCGGCTCTGTCACTTTGGGTAATTCATCGGGAATATAAAAAATTGAGATTTTTAGTGTTTTGAATTCTCTAGGATTTCAGCTTTAAAATGATATACAACTTGATAAATATGAGTTTCTTGAAGGCTAGAAAAACGCCAAATTAATAACATGGACCAGAGCCCCGTGATTTGTCAAACAACGGAGAAAATCGCTTCTAAAGGTTTTGCATCCATTCAGAAAAGCATTCTCACACACCCGAGCGAGAAGTTGAACGGTTCGCTTTCACCTTTCCGCTTTTCGTAATCGATCAGCAAACGAAATAATGCATGCGCAGTCATACTGTTATTCATCGGCCAATCAAGCAACGCTTTCGCCGGTATTACGTAATTGTACAAAGCCTCAGCACCTAAGTCTCAGTTGATCGACAAACTAGCCCATGTGCTGCCCTTTGATGTGCCATGTATTACAAACCGCGGTGTATTATGTATGTACATACCGCCATAAACCACCGCATCATATTCACCATACCGCCGCTGTAACACCGGTAGACAAAAGAAAAGCGAAGTTTGATACCGTTATGATATGGTACGCTGCACACGCACACTGCACACTGCACACTTGCGGCATGCCCAGCGCGATTTCAATGCGGTACCCCATAGAATATAAACAAACCAACTACTCGTTTACTATACAGTAAGTTAAATGCCGCGAACCCTTCCCGGAAATACAACACACGGACAATACAACTCTATTCAGGTTAGTCTGACAATCACTGTACAGCTACAGTGCTTTCTTCTAGCAGCTCGCCGCGGCGGTACGGTCGAATCGCACACACATAGCTGGCGCGTTCGTTTCACAATCGATCATGATCAGCCAGCTGCGGATTTACTGAGTTTTCTGGTCGAACCGAAATGAAGGTTGCTTAGAAAAATCATCATTTACGGCATAACAAATTTGATTAAGGACCTGAAATTTTCAGAGAATGTAGATGAAAAACATGTAAGTATCAAATCCCATCAAGTTAAAAAATTTCAGCCAAAGACAATTTTTATGATTTTGAGGCTCTAAGTACTAAAGGACCCATTCCGACTTTACACGCCATTCTCTGGGAGCCGGTCTCAATTATTGATATCAAGAAATAGGAATAAATGTTAAAACAGCATGCCATAGATTTGTACCAATGCATACTGCATTCGTGGGTCTAGTCGTGGGGAGTCGTGTCCAATGTGACCACCCCATTTGATTGCATTGGTTCTTTTTTAATACATTCTCTGATGCATGTAACTCTTTCTTATCTTTATTTTACATTTCCAGTACAGCCCTTGCTAATTCCTACGTTGGACACTGCTATTGTAAAGCGAGGCTGTAAAATGCACATCTTATTCATCTCTCTGCACAACTACTAGGTGAGTGTTCTTCTATTATGATATACACTTATAAAATAATACTTGAAATAAATATTTAACCCAATCGATACTGGTCAAGTTTTGGTTTAAATTTGCATGTTCACTTCACTCCTGGGACTATTATTCACCCCTGACTATTATTCAGGACCAGTACTGTGACAAAAGGAAGCTATGCCCAAGTATTAAGAGACCCATCTGGAATGGGTTAATTCTTGAAAGCAGCTGAACCTAAATATACAACCATCTTTAACATATTCCGGACTGGTCCCCAAAATACTTGGGCTTGGTTTTATGGAGAACACATGGTATGTAACAAAATCGATCAGTCCTGAATTAGTATTTTTTTTTAAAATAAAGATTTGATATAAATGCAGTTTTCGGAGAATATCTCAAGAACTAACTGACAATTGTGGACCTGGATATTCACACGTAGTTGACAATTTCATCAGAGTTCGTGAACAAATCTGTAAATTGCACCTTTTGAAGAGTTTTACAGTGTTCAGTTAACCACTTGACTACGGGAACCGGGTGGGTTGTGTACAAAGTCTATGGGAATTTTAGAATGTCAAAGTGAACGGGTTAAGTGTATTTATATGTGTGTGTTATTGTATGTCATGTGTGTGTGTGTGTGTGTGTGTGTGTGTATGTTTGTGTGTTGCAGTGCCTGTGAGTGTGTTCTGTGTGTATTTGTGCGAATCCTGAGAAAATTAAAAGAAAATTATCTATATATCCATTAAATCAAAAGAAACTGGTCACAGTGTCATTGGCAAGACATTGCTTCATTCAACTTGAATTTAATTTGTTGACAATGTCAAAACAGATAAAAGAAAAGAAAAAATATCAGGTACTTATTTACGAATGACTGGGCTTGTTATACAAGGATCCAATATTACACAAACGGCTATATCTACATTTATATTCAAGTTCCAGATGCCAAAATGGCATTGTTTAATTGTTTACCAAGTCACTTTATACAATAGGCCATAAAAAAGATAAAGAAATAACCCGAGATATATTACAATGTTCCTTATACCTGATATGACCATTTATCTAGAAACCAATGAATGTTAACATTATTTTTTTTATAAGAATGAATTACAATCTTTTTCCCCATCTTTATCAGACCAAACTAATTAATGTTTAAAACCGAACTGTTAACATTTCATTCATAATGTAGTTATTACATAAAGAGAGTGCAGGTCTGCATAGGTACTGACAAGGTGAGCAAGTAGAGACAAGTTCTGCATTTAAAGGTGATACTAGGTTATTTTGAAAATACATACATGTACATAATAGTTCTTATTGTGAAGTATGCAATAGATAAAGTTGCGTGCTACATGGCATATTTGAATTATTGTATTGCAATTTGCAATCCAATAAAATAAAACATTTATATTGTAATAATTGTTTGACGCAAGGTGAGATCCATGGAGAGTATTGCAGAATCCCATCTAAGATTGCATTGGGTTTTTTTAAATACATTCTCTGATGCATATAACTCTTTCTTAATCTTTATTTTACATTTCCAGGTTACCACCCTTGCTATTTCCTACGTTGGACACTGTCTATTGTAAGGCGAGGCTGTAAAATGCACATCTTATTCATCTCTCTGCACAACTACTAGGTGAGTGTCCCATTATAATATACACTTCTAAAATAATACTTGAAATAAATATTCAACCCAATCAATACTGGTCAAGTTTGGGTTTAGAATTGCATGTTCACTTCACTCTTTTACCCTGACTATTTTCAGGACCAGTCTGTAATAAAAGAAAGGGCCTATGCCCAAGTATTTTCAGGACCCATCATGTGAATATACAACCATCTTTAACATATTCCGGACTGGTCCCGAAAATACTTGGGCTTGGGTTTTATGGAGAATATATGGTACATAACAAAATCAATCAGTCCTGAATTAGTGAAACAATAAAATAAGGTAGATGAGCAACTTAATGTATTCATTCTATTTGTGGCAGACACAATATTTTCTGACCACATCTTACAAATCTTAGATTAAAGAAATTAACTTTTCACAAAGTCGACACAGTTAATTATTTGGTCCATTAATCCTGCCATGATTCTTAACATATATGTTTGTTTTGGTAGACGATATACTTATCATACATGTACTTACCAGAGCCTAATGGCAGGTGTGTTTGAATTTCTCAAGACGAAAGACAGAGATAAGAAAGATCATAGTCCCATATATGTATTAGTCATGTTAGTTATGTCTGCTGAAAAAATACATTTCAAGTTCTAACTAGCACATACGTGCAGAGTAATAAAAGGGCGGAGGTAGAATTTGTTTCCCACAAAAGTGATTTGAGATAAGACAACAAAACCTTCAAAGGACTTATAGTAATTTTGTCCAAATCCTCAAATTCAAATTGGAATTCTAGCAGTTCCCTCATACCTTGTTGTTGTATTAACAATAACAGCATGGGACATGTTTTGTTTTGTCAAACTTGCCCATTCGTTAAAAACATATTTATGATTCAAGTGTTAAATTATCCATCGGACTGTAAAAACCGTGTACAAGCTGAGTGCAATAAGTTAGTGAATATCACATGACCAGGCCACTGACAAAATAGGTAAGTGTGGAGCCCTGATTATACACACTGTTATCAACTCTTTAGTCAGCTTTTACACGTAGCAAGCAAACTAACCAAGGAGGTACTTGAACTAACTAGGTCCATGTTATAAACACATTAAAGACTGATATGGGTATAACTGCAGAACCAGCTCAAGTATAATCAGGATCATACAGTCCTGAATGGGCTAAAAACTGACAGTGTTGGATGACTTGAGGCCGGCCTCGGACTCGGACTCGGCAACCTCGGCCTCGGACTTGGACTCGAAGGTCGTGGACTCGATGACTCGGGTCGAGTCCAGCTCAAGACCTGTCAATGTTTGACTGCATGTTTGTCTGTATGAAGTGATTCCTTTTAATCAAGTGATTGAGTGATATATCAATTGCCTTTGGTAAATAAAACGAATAAATGTAAAATTAAATAAATAAACAAAGTTGGACTCGGACACGGATGGTCTGGATTCGGATTCGGACTCGGGATTCAGACTCGGATTGGGTGGACTCGGATACAACACTGAAAACTGACATTACAAGACGTTCATTGAACTTGAATTTTTTTTCAGGTTACCGTAATTAATGTCGTGGGAAAGAACAAGTCTGGACGTGCTATTATATCTAATCAGGTAGCTAGCTGTATAACACATTAAAGTGATCCGATTAAAGTGTCAGATATTGCACAAAATGACATTTGAGACTTAAATCCTATATCAATATCATTGGGCAATTCCAAGCAAACATTGACATAACCACTGATTTTTCAAATTCGTTGTACCATAACAAATTTGGTATCAAATGAAAGCTAAAAGATTGAACTTTCCAAAAATGTATTTTGTTTTTGAAAAAAAAAATTGTTAACTATTATTTTATTGTTAATATATAGCATAAATTAATTTTCAGTTATTTTCACAAAACATTCAATTAAATATTAAGCATAAAAGAACTGCGAAAAGGAGTTTTCATAAAATTTTATTTCAGTGTTGATAGGATCATTGCTACAATTTTTCAGATAAATATCAATTTCGTCATTTTCGCTCTTCGTTCCGCTTCAGTGACTGTCTCATTTACAATCATTAATATGTCACGGTGTTACACTAAAAACAGATATAATGAAATAATTTTTTGTTTTCTCTGTATTAGCCCATAGGGCTATAATATGCATGCTGAATAGCAGCATTATCTTTTACCACTTATTAATATAATCAATATCAATTTGGTCACGGCGTTACGTTTTGTGTAACGCCGTGACGCTACCTACTGGATTCCCATTGACATAACACAGTAGACATAATCAAATAGTGTAAGATTTTTTTTGTAGGTATGCTTGGGCATTGCTCATGCTATAATTATATGAATAGGGTCAGTTGATAATGTTTCCATCTCAAAGTTACCCGAGTCATGTATGTGTATGGGTTGTATGTCCGTCTGTCTGTATGTGCATCTGTACATCAGTGTTCTTTTTTTTGCAATATCTCAAGAATCGTTGGATGGATTTCGTTCAAACTTTGTACAATCCATGTATTTAGAGGTACGGATTATTAGATATGATTTTGGTCCATGAGGTCAAAGGTCAAAGGTCACATAGCTAACAAATATGCAAAAATTACATTATTATCAAGATAGTTTGAGAATCCTTGAAGGATAACATGATAATAATACTGGTATGCGTCCAGTGAAGTATATGACCTGATTAGGGAATGGGGTCATGGGAGGTCATAGGTCCACAGGTCAAAATATTGTTGTTGTTTTTTGTTCTCACAATTAAGTTCCAGAATCAATGTTAGAAAGAGTACTGTAGGTAAAAGACAATTTTCTGAAACTGTTTGGGGCACAGGTCAAAGGTCACTCGGATAATTACCAATTCAAAAACAAACATTTACTAACTCTGAAATCATGTTACATGAAACAAATCACTTGCAAATATGCACTGTGCAGACCAAAAATTAAACATTTGTATGTTATTTTGAGAAACAAGGTCAAAGGTCAGATGTCAAAGGTCTCATATTTCATTGTTACATTTAAGTATGTATTTTGGTTTTAATATTTGATGGTTCCATAGTAGTTTCACAGAGTTTACTTAGTTTCTTAGCATGTAAGAAACCCATGTCTTTTTGCCGTCACGGCGTTACGGCAGATATTGATATTCATAATTAATAATTTATTGGGAATTTTGGTTTTCTTGCCTATTGTAAATTATTGGTAGGATAGTGGTTACAGATGCTTATCAAAAGTTGGTTCTAGATATTTAGATTTTATGAGTTATTTGGACAAGTTTTCATTGTGAGAAACACCCTCTGACCGTCACGGCGTTTGCTTGGAATTGCCCCATTGTAAAATACAATTGACAGATTTGTGAAAGTTTGAAAGAAAACGAACACTGTTTACCAAGTGAAAAAACGAATATTGAGTTCATATTTTATCACTGAATACTAATGGCATGCCGTAGATTTGTCGCAGTAATAATCATCCGTTTGACGATATCCGCACCCGTGTATGTTTACAGACGGTACAGAATTCATGGAATTTGCGTGCGCTCGGCTCCAAGTTCAGTCGGGTCGGGAAGGTTTCGCACGCACGCTGGCCGGACGTGTTCAGCTACTGGCAATTGTACTTTTTATCAAAAGCGTTAGCAACACTTTTTAAATAATGATTTTCAATGATAATTATCTTCATACTAAAGGGACATTTGAAAAAATCTAACCCTACTTTATTCTTCTCTTAGCATCTGCTAAACAACCCGGCAGAAGAGAAACGAGGAAGCTCCAAGTATTTTTCGTGGAGTTAGACACTTTATCTGGATCACTTTAACCCACCACAATTAGCTATTTCAGGAAATGGTTGTTTTTAAATAAGATTGATTGCAGTATTTGTCCATCTTTATTTCAAATATATCAGTCCAACTTCCTAATATGACATATATCAGTCCAACTTCCTAGTTACATATCATTCAGAGTTATTATATAAAGAGAGTGCAGGTCTGCATAGGTACTGACAATCTTTGAAGGTGAGCAAGTAGATACAACTGCATTTACAGGCGATACTAGGTTATTTCGAAAATAGGTGTACATACTAGTTCAATAAAAAAAAGCAGTTGTGTGATGCATGTCATATTAGAATAACTGTATTGCAGTCCACTAAATTAAAACATTTATTTTGTAATAATTGTTTGAAGCAAGGTGAGATCCATGGAGAGTATTGCAGAATCCCATCTAAGATTGCATAACTCTTTCCTAATTTGTATTAATTTGTATTTTCAGGTGCACCCTTGAAGATTCCAACATTGGACACTGCTCTTGTAAGGCGAGGCTGTATAATGAACATCTTATTCATCTCTCTGCACAACTACTAGGTGAGTGTCCTTCTATTATAATATACACTTCTAAAATAATACTTGAAATAAATATTTAACACAATCAATCTGTATTGATTGTGTTAAAAAGTTTGGGTGTAAAATTGCATGTTTACTTCACTCTAGTGTTGTCGTTTTCGGGAGTATTTACTACCGGGACTCGCGATAATTTTTCGGGCGAGTAATGGGTACCCCAAATTTACCCATTTGTTTATTACACGATCGGCATGTCATGCCAGCTGGGAAAACATGTTCTTTCAAGTGACAAACATTGAGCGCATTTATGACAAAAAATCATCTTCTTGAATGAACATGAAAGCTCTGGCGTTCAATGAGGCGACTTCCCCTTTTTTTCGGGAAATCAAGTATCGATTTTTGTGCCCGGGACTCAACATTTTTCGGGGGGGACCCGGGTACCCGGGACTCGGCGACACCACTACTTCACTCTTTTACCCTGACTATTATTCATGACCAGTCTGTGACAAAAGAGTGCCCAAGTATTTTCAGGACCCATCTGGAATGGGTCAATTCAAGCAGCTGAACCTAAATATACAACCATCTTTAACATATTCCGGACTGGTCTAGAAAATACTTGGGCTTGGTTCTACGGAGGGGGTAACCTCGCTAGTCATAAGGACCGCTAGTCATAAGGACCGCTAATCATAAGGGTCGCTATTCATAAACATAATATGGAATGAGGGTCGCTAGTCATATTACGAGAAGAGGGTCGCTAGTCATATGAGAAGAGGACCGCTACTCATAATACGGATTGAGGGTCGCTATTCATAATATGAGAACAGGATCGATATTCATAATATGGAATGAGGGTCGCTAGTCATGTGAGAAGAGGGTCGCTAGTCATATGAGAAGAGGACCGCTACTCATAATACGGATTGAGGGTCGCTATTCATAATATGAGAACAGGATCGATATTCATAATATGGAATGAGGGTCGCTAGTCATGTGAGAAGAGGGTCGCTAGTCATATGAGAAGAGGACCGCTACTCATAATACGGATTGAGGGTCGCTATTCATAATATGAGACCAGGATCGATATTCATAATATGGAATGAGGGTCGCTAGTCATGTGAGAAGAGGGTCGCTAGTCATAAAACGAGAAGAGGACCGCTACTCATAATACGGAATGAGGGTTGCTAGTCATAATATGAGAACAGGATTAGGGACATGATATGTGCCCCCCCCCCTCCCCCCCACACATACATATGCAGGCTACACCATCTATGAACTACAAAAATTGTTGGTAAACATGTACAAATGGAATACTGCAGGGAGGGTGGGCCGAATGGCGGAACACGGTCAGTCTGATGGGTGTTAAGAAATGTATGTTTTCAATGATTTGACAAATATTCGGGGCCGTGTGTCCCACCCCCCCCCCCCCCTTAGCTACGCCACAGCCATTAGGGTGTCCCCCATCCAAATTTGCTTTTGTTATTATCATTTTGTTGCTTATTCATTTTCTTATGGTTAACGACCCTCTTCTCTTATTGTGAATAGCGACCCTCATTCCATATTATGAATAGCGACCCTCTTCTTGTATTGTGACTAGCGACCCTCATTCCATATTATGAGTAGCTGTCCTCTTCTCGTATGAGTAGCGGTCCTCTTCTCGTATTATGAATAGCGACCCTCTTCTCGTATTTGATCCCTATGAATAAAGTCCCCGATTTTGTCCAATGTTTAGCGACCCTCTTCTCATATTATGAATAGCGACCCTCTTCTTGGATTATGAATAGCGGTCCTTATGTATAATGACCCTCTTCTCAAATTATGATTAGTGGTCCTTATGACTAGTGAGCAGACCCCCTACGGAGAACACACAGTATGTAACAAAATCGATCAGTCCTGAATTATTATTTTTTTTAAAGGAAAACGAGCAACTCAATGTATTAGTTTATTTGTGTATACCACCTCTTACATGTCTTACATTCAAATCTGAGTTGTCATTGATATTTTGGATGTGGTGCGGCGGGATTGGTAGAGCGCGCACTCTCCGATGCGTGGGATCCCGAGTTGGAACTCCGCACAGTGCGTTTGTCCTTCAGCAAGACAATTTATCCACAAATGCTGCTCTCTACCCAGGTGTATACATTCAGGGATGTAAGTGGAGCTAAAAAAAAAATCCAGAAACTGGGGGTCCAGGGGGTGGTAGCCCCCTGGCGGGGTTACAGGGGGAGCGCCCTTGCCCCATAGCAGCGCCCCTACAGGAAAATTTTGCAAATTTGCCTTTGAACTTTGCAGTTTTTAGTAACATGATGGATAGGTTTTGATTGTAATTTGTAATTACGGACACGTTTGTCGATCAAAAAAAAAAAAAATAATTTTTAAAAAATGTAAAAAGGAATTTTATAAAAAATCCGGATTTCCGTCAAAAAAAAAAGACAAAAATTAACTAGAATTGGTTATAAAATTCTTGTTTTCTTCCACGTCATGCTTCATCGATAATCACAGGTTTGATCAAGAAAGTGTGATATTTTGATTAGTAAAACGTTTACGCATGAAAATAACATTTTTCGGGCCAGTAAATTTTTCTTTCGGGCCATCAGAAAAGAGGAAAGAGGAACAAATTATTTCACTGGCCTGACCAGGCCACTGACAAAATAGACAAATGTGGAGCCCTGATTATACACACTGTTATCAACTGACTAGTCAGCTTTTACACGTGGCAAGCATACTAACTAGGTCCATATGTTATAAACACATTAAAGACTGATATGGGTAAAACATGCATTCTCCATAGACAGGACCAGCCCGAGTATAATCAGGATCATCATACAGTCCTGAATGGGTTAAAAACTTTATGCTATTGGCATTACAAGATGCTCATTAAAGGGATAGTTGAGTTTTGGTAAAGAGAGTACATTTTTGGTCAAACTTAATTTTTGTAACCAAAACCTGCACCATTACATTACAAACTAATAGGTATAACTCCACCATGCTCGAAAGGAATAACAAATTACAAATGACTAAGTAAAAAGCCTGTTATCATTCAAAGAGAGCCATTACATTACAAACTAATAGGTATAACTCCACCATGCTCAAAAGGAATAACAAATTAAAAATGACTAAGTAAAAAGCCTGTTATCATTCAAAGAGAGCCGTTAAAACTCAAGAGTGTGCTCTCAAAACACTCAGTTTCAAACATTTTAAATAAAATATTGTACATGTGATGTTTTGTTGAAATAGTGATTAGATAGAGAGATAATCAACAACTATTTAAAAACTTATTTTGTAAATAAGAGGAAGCATTTTAACAATTTATTGTTAACGGTTGGTTCAAAATTATCGAATAAATGTGGGGCCCCACAATTATTACAAATGGTTGTGTTTATGGATATTTCAGCCATTTCTGAACCGATTTTGATCAAATAAAGTTTATTCTGTCATTAAAATTGTATGCTTTTTTTAATTTGACACTCAGTTTTTCATTATCTTACAATAAAATTATTTTGCGTAGCGCCCTCTTTACCAAAATTCAGCTATCCCTTTAAACTTTAACTTTTGAGGTTACAGTAATTAATGTCCTAGGAAAAAAAAGTCTGGTTCAATAGAACACACATTTATTTGTACGTCTAGCCTCAATTATATCTAATCAGGTAACTGCTATATTTGGCAATAACCCCTGTCCTTCATCAAACTAAGATAACACACTAACCCCTTCCTTGCCTACGGGAACCAAGTGGGCTATCTACTAAGTCTATGAGGATTTCAGAATATGGAAAGCAATGGGTTAACCCCCTACAATCAGCTCTTTCACGAAACAGTTGCTTTTGACTAAGATTGATTGCAATGTTTTTCCATCTTTATGTTTTAAATATATATCAGTCCAAACGTAGTGTTTAAACCAAACGTGTTACATATCATTCAGAGTGATTATATAAAGAGAGTGCAGGTCTGCATTGGTACTGACAATCTTTGCAGCTGAGCAAGTAGAGACAACTGCATCTAAAGGTGATACTGGATTATTTTGAAAATAGGTGTACATACTAGTTCAAACATTCATGTTTGTATTGTGATATGCAATCAAAAAAGTGGTGTGATGCATGTCATATTTGAATAACTGTATTGCAATGCACAGAAATAAATCATTAATCTTATAATAATTGTTTGAAGCAAGGTGAGATCCATGGAAAATATTGCAGACTGAAAAGCTAAATATAATGATTTGTATTCATTTGGTTTGTTTTCTTGTTCTTTTTTTAGGGGGAGGTGGCATAATCTTTATTTTGTAGTATATCATCTAATGCATGTAACTATTTCTTAACTTTTATTTTATACTTTCAGGTGCACCACTAATATTCCAAGTTTTGGACACTGTTCTTGTATAATGCACTTCTCATCAATTGCTCTGCACTTAGTGAGTGTTCTTCTATTTATACTATTTCAAAACTTAAAATAACCTTAACCCAATCAATTCGGGTCAAGTTTTCCTGTGCATAAGCTCCCAAATGGAAGTGTTTTTCATGCAATCAAAAAACCCATAGTTGTTATGTGAAGAATTTAAATGAAGTATTGTTTTGGTAGTCAATCTATAACATACATGTACATGTTATTCCCTACTGAAAGCTGTGTTTGAATTATACAACAATTAAGAGGCAGGGAAGTTAGCTAAGACTATTGGCCTGCAGCTGAAAGATCCTCGGTTGATTTGAATTAAACTTTGAATTGAACTTTATTTTCCACATCATCAAAATATTAACAGTCACAGTTTACTTATAGCATAGCCCCACTATATTATCAAATTACATGTAGAAAGAAAGATAGGAGCGTAAGAAGAATTATTAACAAAATGGAAATATCAAATCGCTTTACACAATTTTTTTTCTCAGCAAAACACATATGAAACAAAATTAACAAAACATTGTAGTAATTAAGTAACATTCAATCAAGTCAAAATAAATTTGCGAAACTTAAAGTTCAAGATTTTAGTTCAACGAGTTATATGTAAAAAAAAAAAAAGGTCAAAAGTCATTGTTCCGCTCAAAAGCACTACGGTATCTGTCCTCGAAAGTCTCATCATCGGACAAAGGTCCACGTGAAGGGGAGGGATAATGAGACCGTGAGAGCGATAGGGCGAGAAGTATTGCTGGTGGTGGTAGTAGTCCCGTGGTGGCGACTGGTAGTGGTGCCGCCTCGCCGGTAAAATGAGCGGTGTAAAATGAGCGTTGTAAAATGAGTGGTGAGCGCGGACGAAAGTCTGCTGGTGGTGAGCGAAGAGGATGTGACGGCGGTGAGCGCGAACCATGATGCGGCGGTGGCGAGTGCGGCCGATGACCCGGCGTTGGTGAGTGTGCGAGTGATGATCCGGCGGTGGTGATTTCTTGCGCGTCTGCGATGATGTGCTGCTCGATGAGGACCTTGCGCTGGGAAATGTCTGGGTCTGTGTGTTGAAACTCACCGATCTTGGCGGAGAAAGCCTGGAGGTCGCAGGGATGAGGTGGAAGATTATAGTCTGTGGTCTGGGTGGAGCTGTCGACGTGATGTACCACTGGCACGGGTTGGCGATGTAGCGAAGACAGCATGTGGTTGAGCTGCCGTTGTAGATCCTCGACTCGTTGCACCAACTCGTGGAGAACGTCGTCGGTAGATTTGTAGAAAGTCGGGTGTGGCATATCAAAGAGTCAATGTCCGAAAGCAGTGTAAAAACAGCACCAAAATAATGTTCTACTAATAAATGTTCAACTGTGATAACTGGTATACAAAGACTTGAAGAAACTGAAGATAAACGAAGGTGTGTAAGTTCGAAGGAAGCTGCCACCAGTGTAATACTGTAAAGTATTAACTAATAGGGTAACATGTGCGAGGGTAGAACAAACTATTGGAAATTAACTGGTAAAATAATTAGAGTTCAAACAGCAAGCAAATCATACAGCAGAAACATCAAGAACATAAGTAGAACGCAGGGAGAACATAAGATACGTGTTAAGAAGTTGTAGTCTGGGAGTGCACTGATTTAATTAGCCAATCTGGCAAACCAAGAAAGCTCATAATATATAATAATTAACATATATGCAAATGAACTAAGGGAGAAACTACTACAACCAATCACAAAATATACCTAACTAAAATGGACCAACTTTATTATACAAATGAACCAATAAGTGATGAGATGGCATGACATGATGAAAGGCGACTAAACACAATTTAAAAAAAGCTATGTGGTATGAATAGAGAAGAGAGAGAGAGCTCCAGAGTTAAGTGGCCAGGAATGCCAGATAGGAAACAATAGAATAGGACATGAATGGATGACAAAATAACTGAGTGATGAACTGAATAAGATGCAACCAGATGTAGATGAAATGGGGGTGAAGGTGACCAGTAGGAGATGAGACAATAGAATGACCTGAACTAGAAACCAGGGAACATAACATATAGAGAACAAAGATAAATAACCAAGGAAACCTAATGTCAAAATAACCATTCTACACTACCTTTTGTCTAGGATGAACGCATCGTCCGTGATTCTATTGTCTCCAAACGTACGTGTGAATAAAATTGCTGCTTACGGAACCATAAAATAATAACTTCCGTAAGTGGTGGTAATTAATTGCATTGCTTATGAATTATACAACCCTTTGCAAAATGTTGGGCATCTATTTGATATTACACAAAGGCACCAAAACATATAAGTATGTGTTGTTCTTTGCCTGGTGGTCCCTTTTAACCCTAATAAGACCAGGGGGGCATTATGCCCCCCCCCCCACCCCCCTCTAATGGCCTCCCCCCTCCGCGATGTTTTTTATTGCTCCGCGTAAAGATCACACCCCGCCGCTTAGTGACTTTTTTTCTTTTGGATCTTGCGCATCTTTTAAAACAACATTTTTGAAAAGCGGACCTACCGTTACCAAGTCACATGACCTTTTGTCTATGCATGTCAGCCTGAAAATCGCTCAATTTCGTGATTTGTGTACAAAACATATGGAAATATCAGTTTTCGTAAGAAGAGATATATCATTGGTTATGTGGTCTTGTTTACATTTAAGGTGTTTGTTTTGGTGTTCAAAATAGTTGAACTATAGTTAGAAATAAAATAAACAACAAAAACAATAAAATACAGACGTAAAAAAAACAAAGAAATACATCAGAAATTATCTAAACAATAGAAAACAAAATGAAGAACCTGGCTCTTCCAAATTTTGTTGTTGTATTATTATTGCAAATGGTCTAAAGAACATATGCAGTGAAAACCAATGTTTCATTATGAAGAATATGGGTAAAAATATGAATTTTATTACTTTATTTGCATAAATTACCATAAATATGCAAGTTAATAAATTTTTGAAAAAAGTAAAATTACCATTGCATTATATACACTTCACTTAACATGCGTGCAAATTTTCACGGCGATTGGCCGCATCGCGCCCCCCCCCCCCCCCCCCGGCCGTAGAAACACCTCAAATAGCCCGGCCTTTTTAGGGTTAAGCTTAATCATATTACACAATTGATTTTACAATGCAAAGTTAGACATTGATTAGTATGATTGCAAAGAAAAATAAATATCTGATGCATACATACTAGAGGAATCATAGAGTTAACATATAGCACAAGTTTTGTGGGCGTTTATATGGAATTAAGGCCCACGTACTATTTACTGACCTTTCTGCTTGCATACATTTCATCCACATTATTGGTCTATAAATCTACATTTTTACAAAAGCAACTTTGTGTTTGCGACAGTTCCTCACCCTCAAGAGAGTCTGTAGTATCACATGTTAGGGCATTCATCAAAGACAAAATTAATTTTGATGTGATCTGGAGGCATTATTTTGATTGAAGGTAAGGGTACAAATTTTAATTTCTTGATATACGATACCTTCTCCAAAGACATATTTAAAAGTTAACTCTAATCTGTATATTTTCTGTACCTAAAAGACACAAGACAGTATGGCATTTGAGGTAAGTTATCATTTTTGTTCTTTCTGTTTTATCTTTAAAAAGGAACAGAATGGGATCACTGCACCGATTCCAGCTCATCATCTACCTTGTCATGTGTCTTAGCAAGGGGATTTTGTCAACAGCCTTCCCAAAAGGAACAAACGTCACAGTCACATCTTATCACCAATTCACGCAAAATGACACAGAATACAGCTGCACCATACTTCTTGTGGGCAATAATCAACCATTTTACTATAATGACAGAATGGATCCACGCGGTTTGAAGGCAGGTCAAGGTGGTCGCTTCGGTGTCGACCTTTGTCAGACAAAAACAAAGCTTACCATCAATCTTAACATTTCCGATTTAAACGTGATTGACGAAGGTAGCTATGTAGTAACAATGGTGGAAGGATACAATTCACCACAAATGAAGCATAGCGCATACAAGACTTTCATTGAGGTAACATTCCCGCCGGGGAACGCAGAATGTGAAGTTCAGACATCTACTCTTCTTGGCGAGTACTGGCTAATCGTCTACTGCAACGCTACTCTTGGAAATAATGACCATGGCCATCTCTTCTGTCTACAAAACAACATTGTGATGCCCTTCCTTCAACCTGTGAGACATCAAGGCATACACATGACCGCTGCTTTCTGGGTGGATCCCAAAGCCGAAGTGAGATGCTGTTCCACCGACAATGACTCTTCCATCGACTTGGACAACTGCAATCATTTTGCGTATCCCGGTCAAGAAGGAACCGTCTCATCAGTCTCGGTCAGTCCAACGCCTGTCACGAGCGTGTTGTCAACCATCACTCAAACCAGTGCATCAGGACCAGGTATTCTATAAATAACTTCATAACTAGTTTTAAACTTTTGTACAAGTACGGGATGCATGTTATCATTCATGGCTTTGGGCAAATTGACCTTACACCACAAAATCACCATTAAAGGGGACTTCCAGGCCTAATTTAGTCATTGGCTATTAAAATAAGGAGAATAAGACGCATTATTGGTGAAAATTAGATCAAAATCAGACCAGTAACACAGGAGTTATGCCTATTTGAACATCATTTAAAAATTGCCGCCAAATGCAGCATCATTGACCAGCAACTCGCCATGCCTTTATAGTACATGCAAATACACTTATTTCTAATTTTCTTTACTAAAAATTAATTCTTCTCTGCTTGTTTTCACGAATTCATAGAACAATATCGATGGGACAACTACTTTCGAATTTATAAGCTCATAAATTTGCTTTATTATTAAGAAAATTGGAATTGTATACAATTTGCATGTACAAGTCAAAATGGCTGCAGCTTGCAAGTAACGTCACTTTCGATAGCAATTGTAAACTATACACAAAGTCTGAGCAAAGTTCATCCTGTCATAACTTTTGTATTGCTCGATACTGTTTGGGCTCAGATTTTTGCTCATGATCGTTCATATATTTATGTTCTTTAAAAATAATCGTAATTATATTTTTTTATCTCAAACAGCATGTTGAAAACACTCAGAAAAAATATCATATCATATATATACAAAATTATGTCTGGACTGCAAATTGAATACAGAAAGATAATATTATACAAATAGTGCATGGTTTGGAGTTGAATATACCAGAATAGACAACAATACATTTTTAATTTCTCGAGAGCGATTATATTGCATCGAGGCCGCAGGCCGAGTGCAATATAATCGCACGAGAGAAATTAAAAATGTAGAGGTGTCTATTGTGGAATATTTAACAACAAGAAGCATGTACTATTTGTTATATAATATGATTATTTTGAGGAACTGATATGGTTATCATGTTCATAAACCCAAATTGACCTTGCTCAAATTGTGAGTGTTCTCTCCAGCCATTGTCGGCCCTGCGTACTGTGTTAAGTGCCAGCGCGTATTAGAAATAATTGCGCGCTCTGCGCATTTTCCCCATTCAAGAACAAGCGCACTCCAAGGCAATCCCCTGCGCAGCTCGTTTAGCTCTCTATGGTCAGTTTGTACATACTGAAAAGTTATAATACATATGTATTATAACTTTACCATTGATTATACCGGATTAAGCATCGGTAATCAACCAATGGGAATGGTCAATTTACCTTCATTATGACGTCATCATATTATATAACTAAATATTTATATACAGAAATATTGTTTCATGTTGTGAATTCTACAGCCCATTGTTAATTGTATGAAGGATGTAAAATTTCACAATTATTTTGTACACAGATGAATGTAAGATTATGCAGATA
This sequence comes from Echinarachnius parma, assembly GCA_037951105.1. Taxonomy (NCBI): domain Eukaryota; kingdom Metazoa; phylum Echinodermata; class Echinoidea; order Clypeasteroida; family Echinarachniidae; genus Echinarachnius; species Echinarachnius parma. The sequence continues at coordinate 9,893 of JBAMJV010000569.1, read as the reverse complement.
AAATAATACTTGTTTTAGATTTGGAAGGGCCAGCCAGTATGTTTACATCACATGCCCACACCATACTTTTGGGGCCTTTGTTTGTACATTCTCAATGTCAGCGGCACCTTGTTGCTCCAATCAATAATTCTAACTTAAATTGCATTTTTGAAGGTATATCTTGAATGAAGGGACAGACCATAAAAGTTTACTTTTGTAGGCCACGACTGTCATATTCGTAAATCAGATGCCCGGTGCCATCTTGCAAACACCTTGTGCACATTCTTCAGAATTTAACCACACAAAACAACATAATTTCACAGCTTACTTAGGAACATGGCATGGGTCAAGGGGCACATTTTTTTTCCAGGGGGAAGCGAAGGTCTTTTGCCCGAATACCATCAGCATGATTCTGTCCAAATATAATATGAGTTTGCACGAATTTGATATCAAGGAGCATGACTTTGCATGAACATGACATGCTTTTGCCCAAATATGATATGATTCTGCAGGCCCCTACCCCCCCCCCCCCCCCCAACACCCTCGCCTCATATGCCTATGGAACATGGCAGCAGTGTTTCCAAATATTTATCCTCTACAAAAATCAATGCCCTTGGTGGTTGGATAGGCCATCATGTTTCTGTTTGAATGAGTAACAGGTGCGTTGGGTTTTTATACATTATATTACAGTGCAACCACCTTAGAACAAGATATTTGGGTCCATGACAATTACCCTGTAATACATATCACATATATTCTATTTGTCAGGGTAAAAAAACAAAAGTAACAAGAATATAAAAGGGCTGGGACCAGCAACATTACCTGTCCTTGTTATAAGATGGTTTTGTTATATCGGAGCTATTTATAACAAAGTTACATTATATTTATATAAATGCAATGTTCTGATTGATTTTCGTTTGCAGATGGAGAAGAACGGTGCCAGTCCAACAATGTCAATCAGATCGTACTTCCTCTAGTCATAATTGTAAGTATAAACTTACTTTTGTCAATCACTCCTAGTTTTTTTTATGACTTTGTTAAACCCGTTCAGGACGGACTGATTCTGCTACAACATGTATTTTAATGGGACCCAAGCCCGAGATATTTCAGGATCCAGTCCTGAACGTGTTAATATCTAGCCTCTATTCTAAATAAACGGAATACAGGTTTCCAAAAGAATTCTTCTCTCAAAACTGAGGTGAGGATACTATACAAACAGAGTTAAGGAATAGATATATCCTTCCTCTTTATTTGGATGTTATTATGTGCATGTACATGTATTATTGTTTTCTTCCTTGTTGATATTATTGATAGGTTGTGCAGTATTATCATTATCATCATAGATTTGCAATTAAAACTGAGTATTATTAAAGAGTTACAAAAACTTAGTTTGAAGTTTGATTGATAGATTATGAAAAACAGAAGAACACAGTAAGCAAAAGTATTATATGAATCTTAGTGATTTCATTATCCATTAGAGATACTAACCAACCCCCTTCAACATTTGTATATCCATTTGGATGCACAGAAAACAACTCGCTAAAAACCACCCTAAAAAGAAACTGCCTTGGACCGAGACTACACCATCTATATATACCCGGCGCTGGGCCATAATTGTCCTCTTTCAAACGCGCACGACTACCGACGCGGGGAGGACGGGAGGGAATTTATGAAGGGGGTTGGTTAGTATCTCTAATGGATAATGAAATCACTAAGATTCATTTAATCCATATCGAGATCCCTAACCAACCCCCTTCAACATTTGTATAATCCCTGACCCACACAAATAGCATACGGGAAGTATACTTACTGACTGGAGGAGGGGTCGGACAACGCAGACTACATCTACATAGGGCCAGCCGCCAGAACCGCCTCAGCAAAGACCGGGCCTCCGGCCACCACGTCTCGCCGATAACATGAGACGAACGCATTTGGCGACGCCCAGCAAGGAGCCCGTAGAACCTCGCCCAACAGGGGCTCCGTTAACGAGAGCCCACGAGTCGGCCATCGCCCGGAACTCGTGGGCATGGACAAGTGACTAAAACAAGCGTATCATGTCCTGCTGCGAGAATCGCCAGCACCATTAACGAAGGGAAGCCCAGACGCGGCCATTGCCCGGGTCTTGTGACCCCGGGCCGGCGGCTGGGCAAAAAACTGGGTTCCCAGTAATAAAAAAAACCCCCTTGGACGGAAGGGCCGACCACCACCCATCTCTTACCAGCCCTGACCTAATGCTAACAAGGTACGCCAGGTACTCCGCCTCGGGTCAGGGCCAACGCCAGCAGGAAGACCGGCAGGACCGGCTCCAGCCAAGGGAGGCCCTCAACATAGGCTCAACCTGGAGCACGGACCAAGGCCTGAGAACACCGGTCGAGACCCAGGACGGTACCAGAGACCTGGAAGATGGGCGTCGTAAACAAAACGCCTGCATGATTCGGGAACTAGGCTCTCGATGCAGTATAATTCAAATAAAATTATTAAGTTTGCAATTGGCAAGCATTTACCAAATACTTGCATTTCCTTTACCATAGGCAAACAACAAATGAGCCATGTTCTGGCCCTCAAATTGCAAACTCCACCACTACAATACTAGCCAAATATTGTCACTATAAACCCATTCTCATATAAATAGAGCGCCATGACGAATACCGCAGATACACTGCTAATGTTAGTGCCATCAGTAATAGGCAACCTACATACATATTAGGTCACCTCAATCATGTGTATCACTATTTCATGTGAGCTACCCCACATAAGCCAGATAAATGACTCTCAAGGAATCTATTGTCCATTAAGACTTAATTGCCCCCCCGCAAATCATCCTGAAGACCGTGGGGAGAAGGAGCCATTGAGACGGGAGGAGACGGCCTCGCGTCCCCCCCGCCAGCTTATATCTGCAACGACCATGGGACTGTCGGGAACCCAACCCCGACCGACCGTCCCTGGAGGGGCGGAAGAAAAACCCCCCAAATATCCTGCATCTGGAACATTTGTAGGGACCGGATGGAGAAACGACAACCGGCACTAGGACCACCAAGCTGATGAGGAGGCCGGGAACCTGCCAAGACTCCGCCGGAGCCAACAGCCTCATGCGTAGGCGACGGAAGGCATCTGAACCACCCGAAGGAATCACTCGTGACTTCAGCTCGATGATGAGGGACCTAGCGACCTGACCCAACTGAGTATCTCTGCAAGGAGCAGACGAAGTACGACCTCTGAAAAGAGAATATCCGGACTCCTCGAGATCGTGGGGGCCTGGCACCACCGACACCTGCCGAAAGGGGGCCCTGGAGAAGGACTTCAGGCCAAATGAGAAGGCCTCGGCACTGAACTGACCACAACCCAACCTGGGAACCGAGAGACTGCCAACAGCCTAGGCGAACGGGGGCGTGGGGATGAATGGAAGACTCCATGCTGAAACAAGGGACATCTAGAACGGCAAAAAACCGAGATACAATATCAGCCGAGGAGCCTCGTACGCAAGGGAACCAACGACACCGGATCAGGTTTAGTTACACAGCAACGGGGCTGAGGAAGAAGAAAACCCCGACTGTGTCCACGGAAAAATTCAGTCCTCCCCCGGAAAACGAGGTATAGAACGTTGGGATACCAAGTTGGCTAACCACCCTATCAAAGCCAAACTGTCTTAAATGCAATGGCCAACCCGCCATCCGTGCACACGAGCATTCGACTGAGAAAGGGGAATCGAACTGAAGAGTAACCGCCTTAACGAGGCTGACCCTATGATGCAACTCCTTGTCCACAACATAAACAACGCCGATCGCGTGGCTTAAAACCAACAATGGCCCACTGGCCATCGCAACGGATCCCGGCGCATAACCCAGACCCACAGGCAACGTTATGCCCTGAGATCGGGCTCAAACCGGGCCGGATCCACACAGGCCTAGGGGAGATAGTAGTAGACAACAAACAAGCCATAAGACAAGAGTCGTGGCGACCCTGCCAGGACGCAACCTAAAGCCCTGGCGATCTCGTCCGAACACGAATCTGGACCCGCCTGGTCCGCAAACAGATGCCTCATCCTGCAGCCTCGCGACCCTCACTCGACGAGGGAAGCGAAACCTCCACAAAAAATATAACTGTCCGGCGCCCCACCTAGACGCCCGAAGGTAAAAAACCAAAGGGAAGTCGGTGGGGGGGGGGGGGGGGGGGGGGCACCGGCTCCCCCCCCACCCCACGGGACAGGAGCAAGGACAGCGATAAGGGACCCGCCAGGGGTCGCGCGGGCACCCCGATAGGTCTACCGCGGACAGGGATCCCGGGGGAGCCAAAGGAACCAACGGAACCAAAGGAACCCGCCCCGCGCAGCAAAGGGCAGCGGAAAAAAGGGACCCGCCAGAGGTCGCGCGGGCACCCCGATAGGTCTACCGCGGGCAGAGATCCCGGGGGAACCAAAGGAACCAAGGAACCAAAGGAACCTACCCCGCGCAGGTGACTAAACACCCCATGGCAAGTGACGCGCATCAACCCGTGCGTCAAAGGACATGCGGTCAAGACGACTATATCGAGAGAATTTTAATACAGCTCACAGCATGACCTACGTCTAGACGGGCTCAAACCATACTCCCGCTCCTCAAGAATCAAATAGCATTCACTGAGAGCGACAGGATCTTATCCATATGCGTAACCAAAATTTAAATACAAGCCATAACATGGCTCCTTTCTTAATTAATTTACCGTGGCAATTATCAAAAATTACGCTAGCGTCTAATAGCCCGGGGCGACACCCTGGCTAGCGCACGGATCGATCCCAACTACCTAAAGTAACGGGATCTCCTGGAAGCCACATCATAAAATCTATTCCCTCATACATTGTCGCACTGTCATGAGCAACGAGTATGGGACAAACTTCAAATTTAACTCTAAATATATACACACCAAAGAACCATATCACATAATGGTGACCCCAACGTGATGCGAACACGCAGTCTTCTGACCTGGAGTCAGAGGCGTTACCGCTGCGCCACGGCACCCCGAAATGTACATCACATCCCCCTGTACCACAGCACCAGGGGGAGCGCCGACCAGAACGGACGAAACAGCCGCAAGACTAAGAGTACTTACCCACGGCCTGGTGGGAACTGGCCTACCGAGACCAGGTATCCGGGAATAAGCAGTAGCCCGTCCATCCTGGGTAGATATAACCAGCGTGGTATGGTCGTAAGCTGGACGACGCCCAGTAGGCTCCTGGATGCACTGCTGACCCACGTGCGTCAAAAGCCTCGGAACGAGCTGGCTACTCCTGCTTGTGAGAGGACTTATTGGTAAAGGTGAGAAGTGGCCCGGGGAATAACATCTTTTACCGTGGCGAACCCCAGCTAGCTTTAATATAGCTTAATTATCTAAAGCTGGGGTTAGTCGGCCTTACCGTACCGCCTGCGACTTACAACCGGGGATAGCACCTAGGCTGGCGCAACGGTCCCGGGCCCTGCAGTGATAGGGGGACCGTCTTCAGGATCACCCTACAAACCTTAAGCCAAGGGATCACCTGGGTGCCACAACATTGCCTCGCCCAACCGTGAGGCGCGAAAGGCAAAACGGGAGTGAAAATCCATTCCCCCTGGTCCCAACTCAACTCGAACCGGGGGAAGAAACCCGGCCTCAATCGCCCTGACTCGCGATCCTCGCTACCCGAGGCCAACGAGAGGGCAGCACAAGACCTAGCTTAGATACCACACACAACAAACTCACCTGGGTGTTACATACATTGTCTTGCCCACCTGTGTGGCAGAACGGAGTTCCAAAAAAAAAAAAACCATACCCCCCCGGTCCCAACACACAGCGAACCGGGGGAAAGGAACCGGCAACAAATCTCTGAGCCTAGACCCCCCGCGGGGGCTGCGGCGCGGAACGAGACACCCCCCCCATCTCGGGGGGGGGGGGGGGGGCGGAGCGCTGCTGCAAAGGCCCCCTCCGAGGGGGCCGCGCTATAAATAACACGAAAAAACGGCCGAAGCGCTGATTAGATTTCCACCACCGTGGTACTCAACTCGGTCACATTCCTATCGGTTTCTAACATTTCTATCAACTACTGACAACAATCCCAATTGTGTTAACTGACCCCGAGGCCAGTGCTACCACCGAGAGGGGGGCTAGTAATAAGGAAGTGACAACAATAATACAAATCTAGACGATGCAGGTTTGAGACCTGAAATATCATACCGCTTGTCAGCCTGATAAGCGGTTTACTCTAAGCGAAGGAATCACGTCATGGGACTTACCCCTGGTCCAGAGGGGACTGGCCTCCCTCGGTCAGGAATCCCGGGAGAAGAAGTCACTCGTCCATGCTGGGTGCGACGTTTCGAGTGCACCGGGCGCGGTGTCCCGCGCCCGTCAAAAGCTATGGAAAGAGCGGACTTACCCGGCTTGCGAGAGGACTACGTGTGCGGTGAGAAATGGCCCGAGTCTTGAACTGCTCACCGTGGCCAAAGCCGGACATCATAGGCGAATTACAACCAGGGACAGCACCCCGGCTGACGCCACGATCCCCGGGCCCTACGATGATAGGGGGACCGTCTTCAGGGGACCCTACTAACCTCTAGCCATAGGATACCCCTGGGTGCCACAGCTACTGCTTCGCCCACCCGTGAGGCGCGAATTAGTAGAACGGGATTCTAAATTTGGCTCCCCGGAACCGACTCATTGAACGACCCGGGGGAAGGGAACCCGGCCTCAAACTCCCCGTCTCGTGGCCCTCGCCGGACGAGACCGACAAGACGTCCTCCCAACCATCATCCGATGTCATACCTAGATGCACAAAGGAACAAGGTAAAGAAAAAAACAAAGGGAAAAAGGAGGTTAACATCCCCCCCATAAACACTCAATTATTATTTTTTTTTTTTTTTTTTTTTTTTTTTTAAAGTGTGGGGTTGGGGGGGGGGGGGGGGGGGAAGGGGAAGGGGGCGGAGGGCCAACAACCCGACGCCACCTCCCCCCCAACACATGTTTCAAACCATGGTGACCCCGACGAGGCACCACCCCCCCTCAACAAAACAAAGGCCAAAAGGACAAGCCACGACCACGAGGTCGAGCCAGCACACACCACAACAAAGCCATAAAAACAAAATGGCGGGAATGCAAGAATACAAACATGACATCAAAAATAAAAAGTAAAACTTTCAACATCATTCATGAATCGAGCACAACGCCTCCAAAGTGATTGACGGCCATAGAAAGAAAGGAAGCAACATTATACACGAGCCAAGACGCAAGGCCCCCCGAACGAGGGGCCGAGCAAGCCCAAAAAAATCAATCTTATACATGACCCGAGGTATAGAGCCCCGAGAAAAAAATTTAAATGGGAGTGAAAACTCGGACCGAATCTCGCCCGTAACTCCGGGGAACACTCCCACAGCGAGCCGTCCGAAAAATTCACGCATGCGTCATTTTCTTAACCACCAACGGAGCGCCAGAAAAACCTAACAAAAAGCTCCGAAAATGGTCTCAATATCGCTTCTGACAAGGTCCAAGGACTTACAAATCAAAATAGGGTTATTGCGCTACACTGATAGATAGAAAAGGAACGGTCTTACTTTAGTTGTAGACTGCTACGAAAATTCTTAGAATCAAATGCAAGAGCGCGATTTCTAGCGTGACTGTCTCTAAGGCGTCGCAAATTGAAAGAGGACAATTATGGCCCAGCGCCGGGTATATATAGATGGTGTAGTCTCGGTCCAAGGCAGTTTCTTTTTAGGGTGGTTTTTAGCGAGTTGTTTTCTGTGCATCCAAATGGATATACAAATGTTGAAGGGGGTTGGTTAGGGATCTCGATATGGATAGAAAGATTTCAGGAGAAAACTTCCAGGACCAGCAAGGTTCTCAAACATGGGACAGGAGCTTCAAGGGTTCCAATATTATTTTGGGGAATGTTCTTATTTCTTGAGTATTTTTTTTTCTTGCATAACAGATTCTACTACTGATATTCCTTCTGTTTGGCCTAGGTTTTTTTGCTGGAAAAAGAACCAAAGGATCTATCAAGTAGTGCAACGTCATGAACAGGAACTTGGTAACGTTGACTCCAATGACCTAACAATGACAGTCAAAGCATCACCGAGGGGGGAGGGGGTGTATCCCCTCCCACGGTAGGGAGCTTTTGCAAAATTTCACTCGAAATAATGCAATCTGTTGCATACCTTGGAAGGAAATATTATAATACTAAATTAAAGAAATCATGACTTAAATCATCTCCCTCATGATTAGACAGCTATACAAACACAATCGAACCTACAGAAACACCAGACTCAAATACGCTCACATCGTCCGTGCATGTCTATACTTATTTGGGGGAGGGTGTGGGAGGGGGTTTACCCCTCCCACGTGGAGAAATTTTTGAAATTGGTGTTTAAAATATCACTTTAGAAGTATGGTAATTGTAATTGTCCTTATCATTATTATTGTTATTTTGTAAGATTTGTAAAAGATATAACTTCAAAAAAAGTGGGATTGTTTGTACTTGTACAGGCCACCCCCCCCCCCCCCCCCATCAAAACGTGGGGGATATATCCCCTATCCCCCGGGATCAAATGCCCGTGAACACACTACAACTCATGCTGTTGATCCCATGTGTATCTCCTGGTGGAACTGTTGTTTCTGGCGTACATTGTCTGGTTAGGTGGATCTACCGGGTGTGGTTCGTTATTCCGAAGGTTCGTTATTCCGAAGGTTCGTTATTCCGAACACGCAAATTTCCTATACCTGAGTGTTCGTTAATCCGAAAATGAAATAAGGTTCGTTAATCCGAACATTTGTTGCATTATTCCGAAGGTTCGTTATTCCGAAGGTTCGTTATTCGAAGGTTTGTTATTCCGAAGGTTCGTTATTCCGAAGGTCCGTTATTCCGAGGGTTCGTTATTCCGAAGGTTCGCTATTCCTAAAATGAAATCGGGTTCGTTAATCCGAAAATGAATTTGGGTTTGTTATAATGCTATAATTTCATATAAAGAGATAAAATAAACTTAATTTTGTATTGGTCTGGCCAAGGGAGGGAAAGGGGGAGGGGTATGCTTAATGCAGGCTGTAAATTAAATAAACAAAACACAAACTATAGTATTATAACAAGCCCGATTTAATTTTTCGGAATAACGAACCCGATTTTATTTTCGGATCAACGAACCTTCGGAATAACGAACCTGATTTTATTTTCGGATCAACGAACCTTCGGAATAACGACCCTTCGGAATAACGAACCTTCGGAATAACGAACCTTCGGAATAACGAACCTTCGGAATAACGAACCTTCGGAATAACGAACCTTCGAATAACGAACCTTCGGAATAACTGAACCTTCGGAATAACGAACCTTCGGAATAACGGACTGTAACCGATCTACCGTGTCTCCCCAAATGACTTCCTCTCACAAATTGGAAGGCCCATTCCTGCGCAACCTAATGTCCATACCCTTTACAAAAGTGAGCAGTGCTCACCCAAGCATGAATTATTTTCGGACTTTTTGGTGTCATATGAAAGTTGAGTTTATGAGCTTTCCATACAAATAAACCTTTCGCCCCAGAATTATATATTTTTTATTTGGCAGCCATTTCAAAAGTGTAAAGTTTTTTTTTAGACACACGATATAAAATGGTGCGCTTAATGTAGAAGGATCATTTTCAAGAAGGGGGCAAAAGGTTCTCTAAAGTGGGAGGGGCATTGCGAGGGAGCGAAGCGACCAAGCGGGGGAGGGCATGGGAGGGGGTGTCCCTCTTCCACTGTAGGGAGCTTTTGCAAATGTTTGGCTTTAAATTGTGCGATTTGGTGCATACCCGAGACAGACTTTCAAATGTTTGGGGGGGGGGGGGGGGGGGGGGGCCATGTCCCCCCTCCCTCGTCCACCGCCTGTTGTCGCCAATTTTTAAAGTACTGCATGACTAGACCCATGACACGGGTCCCTTGGGTTA
>JBAMJV010000568.1:0-59374 GCA_037951105.1 Echinarachnius parma | reverse complement strand
CTGCTGAAATGTGTTGTTTTGAGGTCAGTCAAGAGTGAAAATTTGACTATCGCCGCGTATGCGCCGCACCCCAACTTTGCAGGTTTTTTTCGAGGAAAAAGTATGCGGCGATTACGCCGGCGAATACAATATTTTTTGTAACATTCACCTTTGGTCATGCAAGTAATTGACAAAGTTTGAATTCATTCAAATGTATCTTAAGAAAAATATGATAGAAAATGTATCACTCTGGCTAACCTAACCAGGCGCCGTAAGTAGTACGGCGCCTGGCATACTGAGGTGTGTATACCGTGATGGTTATGCCCGGCGCAGACAGAGCCGACTCGACTGGTTGTCATTCCGATCGGCTCAGTTTTCAGTGCCTCGTGACACACATTTTGCCAGTCGAGAGACAGTCGGATGCCAGTTGGGGCCGATTCAACACGATAAATCTGCTCCGACCGACCGGGCCCAACTCTAGCCTGATTAAAACCAGTAGGATCGGGTCGAGTCGGCTCTGTCTGCGCCGGGCTTAACACTTTATAGGCTTTAACGGCAAACACACTTATTAAAAAAAACACAATATCATACTTTAAATAACATATCTCGGTTCATACTTACGAATTATGTTATGCATGGGCATCAATTATCCAAATCGTAAAATGTCTGATGCTCCATTCGTTTTATTTATACTGAAATTTACTATAAAACTGGCAAGATTACAGAAGTGACGAAAATGGTTTCCGAATTTGTTCGCTGCATGCAATATCAGGTGATCAAAAACTTGTCGGCAATGCAATGCACCCCTGCCTGGCCCTGTACTACGTACCATACATGTGAGTACGGTACATACAGTCCCTGGCTTATTGTATTAGTCAACCGATCGCCCCGCGCATGCGCTATGCATTGCCGACGAGTTTTCGGTCACCTGACATTGCATGCAGCGAACAAAGACGAAGGAAATAACAATCATCATCATCATCATCATCATCAATTTGAGGTAAGTTATTCTTTTGCAACAAATTAAATAGCAAGCAAGGTAGGTTGAAGGTTTAATTCATGTCTAGAACTAAAAAAAAAAAAATAATAATAGATGTAAAGTTCTTGAAACCACCCGTCGCAAAATTTCTCCAAATTTTTTAACGTCTCGTCTTCACAGCGCCGTCCTACGGACGGCGCTGATCACAGTTACACTCTGGCGTAACATTGATACGGTGCAGCGAAAAAATTTATATTTTTATTTCGGGGGCTACTTTTCCAACTTTCGGGGGCTACAAATTTCCGGGCTCTTTTTCGAATTTCAGGGGCTACTAATAAGCTATAATGCTGTAAGTGATCATTTAATAAGCATTTGATCACAATCCAAACAGAAAAATCCCACAAAAAATCCCGAAAAAAAAATAAAAATAAAATAATAATAATAATTTTGGGGGCGAATTTGGGCATTTGGGTGGCGAATTCGCCCGCCGCCCCCGTGTATTTTTTTCGCTGATACGGTGTCAATGTTACGTCAGCATTTCACCTTTTCGCATTTTGTTGACATTGAGAATTATTCAAAATCATTTGGTATAATAATTACAAGGCATGCATTGTACCAAAACAAAGTTTAATTATGGTAGTCAGTGGCTTAATAAAGCAGTAATCACAGAATGTGTAGATTTGACAGTGTCAATGTTACGTCAGCACTTTTAAAAAGAGACTCACATTCTCTGTTCTTTCTGCTAGATCAGGACATTTACTACCATAACAAAAGTTTTTTTGTTGCAGTTTGTGTCTTATTGAGTTTGCATTGTTAGTTATTTTTGTATTGAAAATGGCCCAAAATAGGCCCAAAATCAATAATATATGATGACACACGCAGTACCCCAGGGTACCGTTGTACCGTTGTACCCCTGTATCCTGCGTTGTGTAGCGCCATCTTGTGTCCACCCGAAGTACAACCGTACCGCAGAGCAATCATGGACGCCGCTAGTGTATTGCGTTGTGCTGACGTAACATTGACACCGTGTCAAATCTACAAAATCTGTGATTACTGCTTTATACACCGTGTCCCAGAAAAAACGAAACCGGGTTTCATGGCAGAAATTTTATGTTATAATGAATAATTTCCTTGATGATATATATATGTCTGAAAAGCTATGTGTCTCTTCTTTTATTTGATATACAACTTATGGCACATAATTCACGCATGACTGAATTAGAACGATAGAAAGTGGTGTTACCAAAATTCAATTTGCGCGCAGAAATTGCAAGTTTGGGTGATGTTTTGGGGAGAGTTTTAAGAGTAGTAAACGTACTTATTTTGAAAAAGGACAGATACCGCATGAAAATTCATAATTTTATCTTTTATATGACACCTCATGATTAAAAAATAAATTATATATGCCAGAGAACGAATACAATGAAAACATGCTTGATTCCAGCCCAAATGAGTAACTTTCCTGATATAGCCTGTTTCCTGATCCCCATGTTTGTGTAAATTCACTCATGCATCAAAGTCCACTGTCAGCTGCTAGTCAGGAAAGCTGAGCGACTTCTTACTCAACTTTCACTCATTCGGGCAGAAATCAGGCATGTTTTCATTGTACTCGTTCTCTGGCATAAATCATTTATCTTTTTAGCATGAGGTGTCATGTAAAAGATAAAAATATGAACTTTTATGTGGTGTTTGTCCTTTTTAAAAATAAGTACGTTTACAACTCTTAAAACTCACCCAAACTTCAAATTTATGCGTGCAAATTGAATATTGGTAACACCACTTTCCATTGTTCTAATTCAGTCATGCTTGAAGTATGTGCCATAAGTTGCACATCAAATGAAAGAAGAGACACAGAGCTTTCCAGGCATATATATATCATCAATTAAATTATTCATTATGACAGAAAATTTCTGCCATGAAACCCGGTTTCGTTTTTTCTGGGACACGGTGTATAGCCACTGACTACCATAATTAAACTTTGTTTTGGTACAATGCATGCCTTGTAAATAGTATACAAAATGATTTTGAATAATTGTCAATGTAAGGGTTAAAAAAATGTGAATAAGTGAAATGGTGACGTAATGTTCATCACACCGTGTCAATGTTACGTCAGATTGATACATTATCTATCATATTTTTCTAAAGACACATTTGAATGACTTCAAACCTTGTCAATTACTTGCACACTCAAAGGTGAATGTTACATAAAATAACTGAATCAAAAGCAAGGGTACTTTTGATAATAAATACATTTTTGTAATCATATCACACATGTCCCAACCTGGTGGAACCACGTACATCCACTATGGTCTAGACCATTTACATTAATATGGTGTAGCAAAGCATACCAGCTATTCATACATTTTACCATTGTGCAATATTCAATTCCCATTCAAAATTTTGCTGTTGGTTTTAGGAAGCCTCGCTACTGAAACTGGACTTGAAATGGATGTTTTTTTGTAAATATTATCAAATTATATGAATTGGTGATCACAAAAGTTTGTTTGCATTTGCTGGTAAATGGAGGAAGGAATCAGTCAGCAAAAATATCAATGCTGGATTATGGTTAGTGTGCAGCAAGCAGGCGAGGTAGACAATTTAATGTTCAAAACAAATGGTAAATCAATGAACATACATGTATGTAGATCAGACTTCAATCTTTTGATGTAAGCCATTAATTTGGCACAAGAAGGGCACAAAGTATAATTTTGAAGCACATGAAATAGGCTTTCCTCGGAACTGGGAAAACTCTGCTCCCATAGTCCCGTCTATGGACTAGTTTCATGGGAACCATGAAAACTTGGGTCCAGAAGTGAAGGGGTTAAAACAGATGAGTCAGAAGAATCATCATTCAAAATTTCAGGAGGACACTAACGTTATCAATGTAATCAAACTGTGTCCTTAATCTGTGCTAACCGTTTTGAATTATGTTTCATTTCACTTTTCATATCTATTCCATTTTCCTTCAGCAATTGTTGTTCTTGGAATGAACAGACCAGAAGCTAAGAATGCCATCAGTAAAAATCTTATAACGTTGGTGAGTATTTTTAAAACTGACAGTAAAATTGCATATATATATATATGTATGTTCACAGATCTGCACAAATAACTACAAGTAATTTGGACAGTATTCAAATTGGAACAGTTTCTGCTGTTATCCATGAATTTGTTATCAATTCAAACATATAGAGAAACTGACCAGAAATATATTGTGATTAAAAGAAGGCAAAGAAAATGGGATTCCAACGGGATTCGAACCCGAGACCTCTGGATTGCTAGACCGGTGCTCTTCCGAATGAGCTATAGAAAACCCTAGATGGTGCTCGTCCCTGAAACCCCTTAATTCTCATTGCCTGAATGGTCAGAAGCTATTATAAATAAACCTGACATAAACCCGAAGGATACAAATCAACTTTGGGATATATGCGAGGGATCACCGAAGCGATACAGATTTTTGTAATAATTAATTCAAACATATAGAGAAACTGACCAGAAATATATTGTGATTAAAAGAAGGCAAAGAAAAGGCATATGAATTTTTTATCATCGAAATACCAGCCTTGTTGGGTCCCCTCAAGCTTATTGATTTTACATGCATACAAAAGGTTATCAAAGAAAAATGACCCCAAAAGATTCTTATTGTATCAATACTGTATAGCCAATGTTTCAATTGCCTTTGATTTTAGAAACAAATTTTAATTTTAGCAATATGAGTGCATTAACAATTGACAACAACAAAAATTACCAAACTAGTAACTGTAAACAAATATTACTGTTATACTTTAAAGTGATTAGATACATTTATTTGATTTCTGGATTTTCTCCCTGAACAATTGAAATAAATTGTGTGACTATAAAACCACCAAAATGTGGGGTGTTGAGAAGTGAGAACAAATCTTAAAATGTATGATACCACATATTGATTTTGAGCGTTCAAAATACATTACATCAAATTCATATTGTGTTATTTTCTTGTTGTCTTTAGTTGGAAGATGTGGTGGCCAAGGTGAAGTTTGACAAAAATGTAAGAGCTCTCATCCTACGCAGTGAAGCACCAGGAATATTTTGTGCAGGTAAATTTATTCAGTGTAATAAGCATGCTCTTCCTATCTTATAAGGGATAGAACAGTTTGGATTTAGGCGGGGCTTCAATAAATGATTGATTTGTGAGGTAATGGAAAAACTAAGTGTAATATCTGGAAGAGCAACTGATTTAAAAAATAAAACAAACTTTATTTGATCAAAATTGGTTCCGAACCAGCTGAAATATCAATAAATACACCTGTTATCCAATTGAAAAATAAATATATTTATAGATTGCCTACTCTTTTAAAAGAGGTTTTTAATTGGTTGTTGATGATCTCTCTATTGAATCGTTATTTTAAGAAAACATTACAATCCCAATGTTTTGTAAGAAAGGGTTGAAACCAATAAGTTTTTAGAGAGTGCCCTCTTTTAATTTAATGATAACAACTTTCTAAGTTATTCTTTTGTAAGTTTATCTACCTTTCGGGCACGGTGGAGTTCTAAGTATTAGTTTGTAATGATATGGTGCAAGTTTTGGTTACTAAAATACAGTTTGACCAGAACTGTACTTTCCCTTTCATTGTACTCTAACTAATGTAATCGATGTGTCCAATATTCTTTGAAAAACAGCAACAATTTTTACAAGTTAGTATAATATCAAATGGTGAGTATGTGCTGCTGCTGTAATTATATTAAAATGATTAAAGTGCAGATATTTAGAAGAATTTATGACAATGGCAGTGCAAGTGTATGATTTAAAATGTTCAGCATGAAGAAAGAATTGTTTGATGATCTTGCTCAGGTGTTGCTGCTATACTATTACAATGATTAATGTGCAGATTTAGAAGAGCTTGTGAAGATGGCAGTGATCGTGAAGCTTTGGTGATACGATTTGAATTTTCCTAATGAAAGAATTGCTGCTGCTTCGACTGTCATAATAGGTGCCGATTTAAAAGAGCGCGTCAGAATGGCGGAGCACGAAGTCGGGCCTGCAGTGAGTCGAGGAAGGAGGATCTTGATGGACCTCGGAGAGCTTCCTGTGCCAACTATTGCCGCTCTGGATGGCGTGGCTGTGGGTGGTGGACTAGAGATGGCGCTGTGTTGCGATATGCGGGTTGCTTGTGAGTCCTTTGCTCAGCGCTAAAGAGGAACTGTGATCACGGTCATTCTGTATTTGTATCCGTCCATGGCAAAAGAAAAAAAGGCCATAATGATAAACACTCGAACAACTAGATTAAATTCTGAGTTACTTAATAAAAGTTTTTGAAAGTTTCAAATGGGCTTAAGAAAAGCTCTCAAAATGAATAGTGATGTACAATATTTTCTAATTAGACGCATGTGTCTCAATGTACATGGTTTCATTCATGTACATTTAACCGTCAAGTCTCTTCAGTGAACAAAAGCGTTCAATTTTGTTCTTTTCGGGCACTGTTTTTTTCGGTCATTTGCCATAGACGACTAATGTGAATGATTAGATCATGATTTCTTCTATAGTCTGTATTGAAACAACCTGTATAATCACCATGTAATGTGTATTATATTACCTTTCTTTCATTCCCTCATCATCTCACCATGCCACTTAACGTAAACCAGGAGCCGATCTGAAGGAGCGCATCACCATGCCTCAGGAGGAGGTTGGCCCGTTTGTAGCCAGACTCCGCAGAGCGGTCCTGGAGCTGGGAGAGCTTCCGGTTCCGACAATCGCGGCCCTGGATGGCGTTGCTGTGGGAGGAGGCCTCGAGATGGCCCTGGCATTTGACATGAGGGTGGCTGGTGAGCTGGGGGTGTTTCACAAAGACCCCAAGTCAAACTAAATACTTGTAGATTGACTTAAAAATTATGGAAAGCCTCATGATTCTTAGTTGAATGGTCAAACAAGTTCCTTACACCGGCCTAACATTTTTATACAAATAATTGACATTTTCTTCTATCAAAGAGACTTCAATATTGATGTAAAATTTTGTTGAAAAATTCAAATATTTGCATTTTGGGCTCTTGTATGTCTATTTCAATACTACAAATGCCTTTCCATAATTTGTAAGTCTTAGTGTTCCACTTGGGATCCTTGTGGAACACCCGCTGGTCTTGCTTGTGTTGAAAGTGGGGTCCACTGTTGAAGGGATCCATCAAATTTGTTAAATTCAACCCAAATCACGCAGTAGCTGTGATAAAAGCTGACATAAATTTTCACTTTGTTTAACTTCGTCAAAAGTGTTCCTTTTCTGTTAACTATTAACACATTAAGAAGAATCTTACCATGATATTGGTGTACAAATGAAATCTCAAATATCGCTTTGGGAAAAATCTTTTAAAGTTAATGGATTGTATTAATCCTCTGAGTGCCAAGTAGCAATACAGGGTGGCCCAGAAATAATGGAACGGGGCACTTGCCATTATAAAGAAACATACAGACTAGATTCAATGGATAGATAATCTTTTAAAAGGAAATTTTATACCAACACTAAACAGGCAACAACAGTAATTTTGGTTGAGTAGTTTTTTTTTAGGGCGTCTTAAGTGACACCATGTCAGGGTCAACTTTTTGTCAATTTCTAGAAAGTCGGTGCCTGAAAAATAACAATTCATGCCCGTCATAGCATCAAGGAGTGATCAATGCGAATACTTTTGTTCCATATGTGCATTAGTCGACATCGATTTTACAGCTGAATGCACATGGACAAAAGAATCCACCCCTCCCCTGGCCAGAGCATAGCCAAAATAACCTGTGGCCATATTCATAAAAGCCCGATAGCCTATCTGTCAGCTAGGCCTTATAAATCTCCTTGCCAAAATGCCAGTTTGGACGATAACTAGCCGGGAACTCACAAAACTCGCTTGGGTGATCACCTTTGTTTTCACAAACCAGTGCACAACACCCACGTGCATGGGTATGTCTTTAGTAATGTGTGTAGATTTTGCACGCTGTCTATGCCCTTACCATATCGACCAATCAACGAGCATCTAAGCCCTGTAATACAATAGCCATTTAAAATCTTTGTAGCGGGTTGCTAAATCGTAATTCAAGAAGCACTTCTAAGCATACCGATAACAAGCTAACAACTCGGATGATCTAATTTATTCATCGTGGCTGTCATGGTAACATTCCATCTGTTGCAAGTTTGTTTGACATCGCATAAAAGCGCAGTTTACTCGTACGTGTGAATGAACGAATTGTTCCTTATTGTTCCAATCATAAAAGCGTCTTATTGAGTTTGTTATGTGTTCTGGGGGGGGGGGGGGGGGGGGGGGTAGTAGAACATAATTGTCTTATCTGGGGTAAACGAGGGGGGAGGGCGGTAAGTTGTGTCCAAAACAAAAAGCTTGCTATAATGCTTGTTAAACAGTTGTGACATATGAATATGGCCACTGGCCTGATTAGGTTTAACCCTAAAAAGACTGGGCTATTTTGAACCTTAAAAAAACTGGGGGGGGGGGGGGGGGGGGCTAAAAGGGCCCCCCCCCCTAAGATCTCGGCAACCGAAACTCCAATTGACTCCAAATTTGGCATGGTGATAGATGTCCATGAGCCATACAATATTGCATAGTTAATTTTTTTGTTTTAATTATAATATGCTAATAAGAGCAAATTAATTATGCGAAAATTGCATTTTTTCCCGTATTTTTTGCATTTTAAAAATATTTGTTATATATTTTTTCGATGGAATAAAATATTAACCATTATTCAACCATTTGTAGCCCAAAATTAAATAATTGCAGTGATCAGAATGAAAAATAATGAAGATTTTGTCTATTCTAGGAAAAAGTCAATTTCCATAGGATTTGTACACAAATCACAAAATTTAGCGATTTTCGGGCCGACGCTCACTTACAAAAGGTCACGTAACTTTAGAACGGTACACCCGGTTGTCGCAAATTTGGTATCAAAAGTTGCGCAAGTCGTGAAGTCGCACCGTAAAATATTTAAGCGTTGCGAAGTAATCGCGAAAATAGAGGAGGGGGGGGCTAAATCAGCCCCCCCCCCCCCCCCCCCCCCCCAGTCTTTTTAGGGTTAAATTCATGTCTTCATCTTATCCCACCATTCTCTATTTTGTATGTTGAAATTAATTAAATTAATTATCATCCTCATCATTTTTCCAATAAGAATTATGAATAATAAATAGTGCCATTTCTATGTTTCATAAATGTTGTAGTATGTTTTGTACACTCATTGAGACAAATCATTTTGCAAATAATTACTGTTGATCTGTTTACCTTTGAAGTATTCATTCTTGATGACATGACAATATTGGTCTGTATGCATACAAACAAGCAATTGCCTTTTCTAGTCTTTTACTTTGAGATTTATAAGCTCCTAATCATCCCTATTGGCAGACTGCATTTAGTTTGGAATAGTTTCCCAGTTGACTCCCACAGTAGAAATATTGAAAAGAAATTTAAAGACATACTGTACATACCTACCATTTTCATTGTAGATTAGAATGGAGAGGTTGTAAAGCCCATTGTACAGTTGATAAATTGAAAAGTGCTATAAAAGAATTGATTATTTTTTATTGGTATCATTGTTTCCTGTTTCTTTTTGCTGTACATGAATATGGTTATAAATCTTTGCTATCGATTTTCTTTTATACAGCATCTTCAGCCAAAATGGGTCTTGTGGAAACTAAGCTTGCCATCATTCCAGGAGGAGGTATGTTCACCATTTCCGTAAAGCAGCTGCTTGTGTGATAACAAATATATGAGACCGTCTATAGCAAAACCTGGCACTTGTCAGTAAAAATCCAAACACCATTAGAAAAATTGGTCAATAATTGGCTAAGATATGATTGTTGACATTTTACAATCTTAAGTCTTTTACACACATTGTGTGAGCTTAAAATGCCCATTTCTTCAAAACATGAATTACCGACAAGTGCCAGGTTTTGCTATAGCAGGTCACATATGTGCAGTTACACCTGTTTATACCAACCACCTACGGAAAGCAAGAAAAATGGGCTCTGAAGACAGGTGACCTCCAAAGACAGTCTCCTTAACATTGTATTTCTCTGCAAGGGTTCACTTTTGGTGGTCGCTATTGCCAGGTTGGCTGTTATAGACAGGTGTCCACTAAGACATATTGTTGCCTGTATTGCTTGCCCATTTAAATTGCTAATCATAATTGGACTGCTAAGCATAATTGGCCCTGTCAGTCTGTGGACTAAACTCTAAAGGAGTTTAGCATGAAGTACACAGGGAGAATGTTTGCAGCACAATACATATTCCTATTATGATATAGCTGGTCAATCATGCTTTTGCTTTGTTTAAAAACATTCATACAGAGTCGTGGTGATAGGATTTATTATAAAAGCTTGTCTTTTGGCCAGGTGGTTGCGGAGGGTTGTAGGGCCTTTCATTGCCAAGGAGCTGATGTTCTAAGGAGGGTGATAGATGGGGAAGAGGCAGCCAGAAAAGGACTGGTCTTATCATTATGCTATTGCTTTGTTTTAAAACCTTCATATATGATAGGACTAATAACAATTTGTCTTTGATCCAAGTGGAACCCAGCAGTTGCCGAGGGTAGTTGGGCCTTCCATCGCCAAGGAGCTGATGTTCACAGCGAGGGTGATAGACGGGGAAGAGGCAGCCAGAATAGGACTGGCCAATTCCTTTTGTTCCAGTTAACCTCGGTTTCACGATGTTATGACTTATACAAATGTGTCTTTTATCCAGGTGGAACCCAGCGGTTGCCGAGGTTAGTTGGGCCTTCCATCGCCAAGGAGCTGATGTTCACAGCGAGGGTGATAGACGGGGAAGAGGCAGCCAGAATAGGACTGGTCAATTCCTTTTGTTCCAGTTAACCTCGGTTTCACGATGTTATGACTTATACAAATGTGTCTTTTATCCAGGTGGAACCCAGCAGTTGCCGAGGTTAGTTGGGCCTTCCATCGCCAAGGAGCTGATGTTCACAGCGAGGGTGATAGACGGGGAAGAGGCAGCCAGAATAGGACTGGTCAATTCCTTTTGTTCCAGTTAACCTCGGTTTCACGATGTTATGACTTATACAAATGTGTCTTTTATCCAGGTGGAACCCAGCGGTTGCCGAGGTTAGTTGGGCCTTCCATCGCCAAGGAGCTGATGTTCACAGCGAGGGTGATAGACGGGGAAGAGGCAGCCAGAATAGGACTGGTCAATCACTGCGTGGACCAGGATGACACCCGTGAGGCAGCCTTTGCAAAGTCGTTGGAGCTGGCCAGAGAGATAGCTACACAGGTACAAGACATTGATTTGAATTGAAATTAATTGAATTGAATGGAGTTGAATTTAATTGAATTAATTTCACATTTGCATTCAAACATGAACACATGCCTAACCAAGGAGGTACTAGGCTAGTACCTCCTTGGCCTAACACAGTTCATTAATACATTCTAGCATAACATATAACAACAAATATAACAGAAGAAAATAAAAAAGAAAACACATATATGTGATAAGACTTATAAGCATAACCCCTGAATATTTAAGACTGAAATAAGAAACATATGTGAAAGGGAAACAAAATAATGTTATTCTTAATTATTTCACAAAGAAAGGAATCATTTCGGGTGGTTTGATTTTATGTTCGTCTTTGTTTAGAATTTATGAGAGGCTGGAAGTAGAATGACAATAATGATTACCCCCACCCTCCCCCCCCCCCCCCCCCCTTACCATCATATCAACAAATACAAAGTGAACCAAACCAACTGCCCAAGATATATCTTCGTATTGTGGAAGTGATTACCGTAACCCAGTTGAGTTGCATATTAAAAAGGTTGCAACTAATTGCAAAGTTTCTATTAGACACAAGCCAGAAAATGCGCCTTTATGAGCAAAATCAATCAGTCTTGAACCGATTAGTAATCAACTCAACTGTTGGTGAAGGCAGAAGATGTCTCCAGGAATATTTTCTGTGAATATTTTATATTTAATGTAATTTAACATTCCTCTTCCCCCCCCCCCCCCCCCCCCCCTCTATCTATACACAGGGTCCAATCGCACTGAGGATGGTCAAGAGAGCAGTGGACAAGGGCATTGAGGTGGGTAGTTTCCATCATTTTTATAACACTGTCTTTCCTCTTTGGCGTATGAGCACATTTTTCTAGGGGCTGAGGTCTTTTGCCTGAATACGTTCGTCCCAGACAAAAAGTAGTCTTCATATGCAGACCTATGAACATATGTTGTAGTTTAGTGATGATTTTTCCAATATTTTTTCTAGAAACATATTATTCTGAACTTTTTGGTGGAATGGACTACTAAAAATGTTCCCTTTTTTTTTTTTATAAGAATGTTATTTTGGGGTTGTGGTACCCTTTAAAGGGGTAGTACAGTTTTGGTAAGGCTGAACTTTAGTAACCAAAACCTGCACAGTAACATCACAATAGTTATAACTCCACCATGCTCGAAAGGTATACAAAATTACAAACGACTAAGTAAAATGCCTGTTATCATTCAAAAAGAGCCATCAAAACACAACGAGGGCGCGCTCTAAAAAACCATTGGTTTCAACCATTTTTCATACAAAATTATGCATGTGATGTTTTGTTGAAATAATTATTAAATAGAGAGGTCATCAACAACAATTTAAAAATTTTTGACAAAGTGTAAACATTTTTATGCCTCCGCAACGAAGTAGCCGGAGGCATTATGTTTTCGGGTTGTCCGTCCGTCCGTACGTCCGTCCGTCCGTCCGTACGTACGTACGTACGTCCCGTTCTCGTGATCGCGTTATCTCAAGAACCGATTAACGGATTTTCACCAAACTTGGGTCATGTATGTATCTTGGGGGGCCAATGATCTGATTAGATTTTGGGGTCATGAGGTCAAAGGTCAAAGGTCACAGAGCTCATTATATATGCAAAAATAGCTCGTGATCGCGTTATCTCAAGAACGGATTGACAGATTCTGACCAAACTTGGTACATGTACCGTATTTGTCGGTGTATTAACCGCACCTTTTTTCTCAAAAAAAAGCTCCAAAAAGGGGGGAGCGGTTAATACACGGAGATAGGAAAATTGTACACGCAAATTGCCTAGCCAGCGCCGGGCCCTAATACGATGCGGTTAATACACGGAGATAAGATTCACAAGTGACCAAAGTCCACCTCAGCAAGGCATTCATACTCATACGATGCACGGAAAATACAAGCATATTCCCCCCAAAACAAGTCATGCAGTGTCTTTTATGTTTCTCTTTTACCTCTTCCTAAATATTGCTCGTTGTTGCTGCGAAAGCAGCTTTGAAGATTCACGATCATTGCTTCGATCTTAGTACGAATCCTAACATGCACCCGGCCGCGCGACTGGCACTTGGCCGAGCATGCAGCTGCAGGCGGGGATTCTCTTTCCCGACCCGCCCCGGCCGCCGATGCTCCAATACAGCCCGCCATATCACTCATATACTTTGCGTGCAGGTTATCGGGTCTATTTTGTTACGCGAGATCCATCCGCCGGGGATTTCCCCAATTCCCGGCGGATGGATCTCGCGTAACAAAATAGACCCATAACCTTCACGCAAAGTGTATGAGTGATATGGCGGGCTATCGGAGCATTTGTTTAGTACCGGGCGGACTGGATGTCAACGTTTGAGAATCGTTTCATCCATGTCGACGATCGACGACGATCGTATGCCGTATTACTCGCTATTATTACTTACTATTTCTGAAACAGTTTTCAAGAGTAGATTCAACATAATTTGAACTAGAAAGAAGGAATAACATTAAGGTACATTTTTTTTTAAATCTCCGTTCTGATTGTTTTATTGGTGAAATCTTCGTTTTGTTGTCTAACGTTTTATGTAGTCCCATGTGTAGTGATCCGTGTGGCAAATTCAACAGAAGTTATAGATTCTTCTGCTGTGAAGAAGGCCTGATAATTTTCTTTATTTACTTCGGAGACTTCAGTAAATAAAACAAAATTCATATGCAAAAATTCTCTGATAGATAAGCTATTTTTGGTACCTTTCCTAAGAAAATGCTGACCATCTAAAGACTAAAAATCAAGAATTATACTATCAAATTTTTTTTTTTTTCATGGAAAAACGGCCAAAGTTGGGGGTGCGGTTAATACATCGGAGCGGTTAATACACCGACAAATACGGTATGTATCTTAGGGGGCCAATGATCTGATTAGATTTTGGGGTCATGAGGTCAAAGGTCAAAGGTCACAGAGCTCATTATAATGCAAAAATAGCTCGTGATCGCGTTATCTCAAGAAGGGATTGACAGATTCTGACCAAACTTGGTACATGTATGTATCTTAGGGGGCCAATGATCTGATTAGATTTTGGGGTCATGAGGTCAAAGGTCAAAGGTCACAGAGCTCATTTTATATATGCAAAAATAGCTCGTGATCGCGTTATCTCAAGAAGGGATTGACAGATTCTGACCAAACTTGGTACATGTATGTTCCTTGGAGAGCCAATGAACTGATTAGATTTTGGGGGTCATGAGGTCAAAGGTCAAAGGTCACAGGGCTCATTATATGTAAAAGTAGGTTGAGATTGGAAATCTCAAGAATTGAATATCAGATTTCAATCCAACTTGATACCTGAATGTATAATAGGGAACAATTGTAGTCATTAGATTTTGGGGTCATGAGGGCAAAGGTCAAGGTCACTTATAGCTCATAATTGTGATACGTCAAGATCTAAAAGACAGAGTACCATCAAAATTGAGTTGACAGAATTAATTCTGTGTACATGTTGATTTGGGCTTGACATAAATAAATTGCGTAATGGCGGAGGCATCATTTTCGACTGCGCGCAGTCGAAGATCCATCTAGTTTATTTTTACAAATATCATAGAATAAATCTGGGGCCCAGATTTATTACGATGGAATACATTTATTGATATTTCAGCCATTTCTGAACCGATTTTGACCAAATAAAGTTAATTCTGCTATCAAAATTACATGTTCTTTCAAATTCATCACTCGGTTTTGGATTACCTCACAAAAAAATTGGGTTGTGCAGCGCCCTCTCTGCCAAACTGAACCACCCCTTTAACTTATCTATGGCAATGAAGATTATATGTCCCTTCAATCATTTTTAATATATGTTCTGTCATTCATTTGGTCCTGTTGGTGCGGTCCTTTTTTTTTTCATTTCCAGGTGGACCTAACATCAGGACTTGCATTTGAAGAGGCAGGGTATGCACAGGTAAGTGTTTGTTAATGTGTTATAATAGTCTCCAGCTCATAGTACTGAAAGTGATCCACTATTTCAAATGTCAAATACAAGCAAATCACTACTTGGAGCTTTCACATTTCTCTTGTACCTTGCTGTTTAGCTTATGATATATATAGGAATAATGCAATGGGTTTTGATTTTGTATGCCTCCGTAGCAAAGTGGCCGGAGCCATTATGTTTTCTGGTTGTCCATCAGTCCAATATCTCAAGAACCTTAAAGTGGACCACCAGGCAAAGGACAACACATTATTATATGTTTTGGTACCGTTTTGTGATATCAAATAGATACCCAACATTTTGCAAAGGGTTGTGTAATTCATAAACAAAGCAATTCATTTCCACCACTTACGGAACCACTGCTATTTCCTGGTTCCATACGGGCCAAGCATTTGCGAGTGCGCCAATGCTTTCACGCGTACGTCAATAGATTCCCGGATGATTCATTCGCTCTGCACAGTGCACTCTGTCTCTGCACGCATATAGTCTACGCAATTCAGACCGCATGAACGCGTGGTTGAGAATGGTGATGCGTTTTCCAATTATATATTTTTTTCTGAAAACATATTTTTGTGAACTTGTTGAAGGAATGGAATACTAAAGATGGTACCTTTCTATAATAAGAATATTATTTTTGGGTGGTGGTACCCTTTAAGGCCAATGCAACTCTTCGCATAACATTACCCCTACTCAGATTTCTGCATTGGAATAAATATGTGCCAACAAAATTAGGTACACCACTATTCACAGCGTACGCAGGAGGCCGCCTTTTATTTGTCTGCCCGCTGAATTGTTACGTCAGCGGAGACACCACTGTGACCGAGTAATGATGCATTCCTGCACCGTACATATTTTTTTTCACTTTTTTCAGGGGTTTACCTTGAGAAAAAATACAGCCATTTTAAATAAAACACTTAACCTTGTATAATTTGAAGGGGGAATGAAAAAAAAAAACTTGGCACTCTAGAGTTACAATTCCAGGCACTTAAGGGTTTAAGATCAGTTTAACCACTGTCTCTGTCGAGTACTAAAATGGATTTGAAAAATTTGGCATTGGTACTTGACTGAAACAGTAGACCGAGCAAAGTGTGAACGCGGGGGCAGGGCCTTATCATGACATAATGCACGTACCAATCAACCAGTGAACGGGCGAATTGAATTTTCTCTAATCGGCTCTCCCTTAACTTTGTTATGCCTCCGCAACGAAGTAGCCGGAGGCATTATGTTTTCGGGTTGTCCGTCCGTCCGTACGTCCCGTTCTCAAGAACCGATTGACGGATTTTCACCAAACTTGGGTCATGTGTGTATCTTGGGGGGCTAATGATCTGATTAGATGTTGGGGTCATGAGGTCAAAGGTCACAGAGCTCATTATATATGCAAAAATAGCTCGTGATCGCGTTATCTCAAGAAGGGATTGACAGATTCTGACCAAACTTGGTACATGTATGTTCCTTGGAGAGCCAATGAACTGATTAGATTTTGGGGTCATGAGGTCAAAGGTCACAGGGCTCATAATATGTAAAAGTAGCTTGAGATTGGAAATCTCAAGAACTGAATATCAGATTTCAATCCAACTTGATACCTGAATGTATCTTAGGGAACAATTGTAGTCATTAGATTTTGGGGTCATGAGGGCAAAGGTCAAGGTCACTTATAGATCATAATTGTGATACGTCAAGATCTAAAAGACAAGAGTACCATCAAAATTGAGTTGACAGAATTAATTCAGTGTACATGTTGATTTGGGCTTGATATAAATAAATTGCTTAAAGGCGGTGGCATTTTCGACTGCGCGCAGTCGAAGATCCATCTAGTTTATTCAGGTGGCCAGAATTAAACATCCAATATATTCTCATCATAGACTTGTGTGTTGTAGTTCCTAATTAGTTAGTTTCTAGTGGCCAGTTTGAAATTTCGGGTGGCCATTGGCACCCTGGCCACTGCTAAGGGTGAGCCCTCTTACTAATATTCAACATTTGTGAGTAAATTTGACTGTGCTCATGTGACAAGTTTTTTTGTGTGTTTTTGTTTTTGTTTTTGTTTTAGGTTATACCAACCAAGGATCGTATGGAGGGCCTAATGGCATTCAAGGAGAAGAGAAAGCCGGTGTTCAAAGGAGAATGATGACAGGAATCGATCTTCATGTATTCACATTATAGCCACCTTTCCAGCCAAGAATTCATGCTGATTGGATTATGTTTGGTACAATTGAATGGATGCACAGACAGATTGAGAACATGTGATTGTACAGTGGAACCTTGTTATAATGAGTAGCTCAGGACCATGAAAATTACCTTGTTTCATTGGGTATCTTGTTATATCAGGGGGTGTTTCACAAAGATTCCAAATTAACTTCTAAGTTGGACCTAACAATTATGGAAAGCCTTTTGTAGCCTTGGAATAAAATATATCCCAAAGCAAACAATATACGCCAAGTATTTGAGACTTTAAACCCAAAGGTACATCAATAATTTCGAGGATCCTTGATAATAACAAATATAAATGATTTTTGTTAAAAATGAATGCCTTTTCAAAAGAACAATTTTACAAAGAAACTTACAGCTTTCCATAATAGTTGGGTCCAACTTTGGGTTGAAACCCCCCCACCCTATGGTATAGAAACACAAGAATATGTAAAGAGCTTGGTCGAGCAAAATCACCTCGTTATAATAAGAGCTTATTATAATCAGAGCTCTGTATGATGAGGTTCCACTGTAGCAATGATTCCTTTGATAGCCTTGGGGGCTTATATAAGCATTTTAGTATACTGGCTGTAGCCAGGGGAATGGAGTATATATATATTTAAATATTGGGGGGGGGGGGGGGGGTTATATTGGAAGACCAAGCATACCTAGCTAGGAGATAATGGAGTGCATGGACATAACAAATCAATCTAATGAGGAGAGTTGTGATGTAATTTTTTTCAGAGATGGGTGTCGGAGAATGATGAAAGAAAATTAAATGTTCTTTGGTCATATGTTAACCTCAACAGGTCCTCTGAAATAGATTATATTCATTGTTTATTTGTGTGCATATTTTGCAATGCAGTAGATATATTCATTACTAATCTGTTCCTGTAAAATGTTGGTCAAAAGCTGCTTTGAAATGGACTACCGTATTTGTCGGTGTATTACCCGCACCTTTTTTCAAAAAAAAAAAAAAAAAAAAAGGGGTGCGGTTAATACACGACCATATTAAATGCACTTTTTTAAATATTTTTTTTAGGGGGTGCGGCTAATACACCGGAGCGGTTAATACACCGACAAATACGGTATTTGAGCAATAAAAGTTTTGATATGAAAAAAAGGTCTATGCACAGATTCAAACCGTTCGTGAAGTTGAGCTTATAGCCCCCATGTTATGATTCAGATTTTTCCACATAAACCATCTTTTATACTATTTCAACCATGTTGATCAATTAGTTTGGCCAAAAGAGTAACTTTTTGTAACTTTCCCAATACTGCTTTTTTGCTTTACACATGTGCTCCAAAACAAGATACAAGATATTCATTACTATTTTTAAGACCTACTCAGATCATATTCCTTCAATGACTTTGTCATACAAATATCATGTGCTCTATAACTAGGAAGAATTTCACCAGATTTTTAAAAATCAATAATTTCATATTGATGTTGAAAATGTTTACAGTACAATGGAATATTAAATTGTTCATATTTGTAATAAAATCTTGTCTAAATAGTTTTGCCATTTTTCAGCATACTTGTTTAATTTTAGGGATTTAATTGAACACGTTTATTGAATTTTATTTGTGTATATGTGTGTGCTAAGGAAGTTTTAAAGAAATGTATCTTGAAAGCTCTTTGTAAATTTGATAATGGGCCAAAATCATGAAGGCTATTGATTTTAGCTAGGTCAACCATCTTAATAGATGGAGATTATTACATATTACAATATTTAAAGCCAATATCGAGTTCTTGGAAGTGAAAACAAATTATAAGCAATATCAAATCCACAAATGCATAGTCTGTTTAATATTCTCGATACTTTTATCAATTTATGTTGTCCATGTGTTATCCACAACACAATTGAATTAAAATGTCATATATATGAATGAAGTGTTGATTTTGCCTTTCAAATAATCCCAAGTCGAGAATTAATGGTCTTTTAGGCTTTGATTTTTGAAGATTCAATCATGGTATGTAAAGCCCGGCGCAGACAGAGCCGACTCGACCCGATCCGACTGGTTTTAATCAGGCTAGAGTTGGGCGCGGTCGGTCGGAGCAGATTTATCGTGTTGAATCGGCCCCAACTGGCATCCGACTGTCTCTCGACTGGCAAAATGTGTGTCGAGAGGCACTGAAAACTGAGCCGATCGGAATGACAACCAGTCGAGTCGGCTCTGTCTGCGCCGTGCATTAGTGTGCGCATAAGTGCTGGGACTGTTGTACTCGTTGTATTTGTATATTTTGCTCTGTTCATAAATGTGTGTCTGTGCATCCGTGGCTGGAATTCTCATGAGCGGGTTAAATTTAGCCTTTGATAAATCGCATCATTTTACATCATCCATGTGTTAAATTTAGCCCACTGTTTTATGGAAGGCTGGGTAAATAACAATATACCTCCACAGGTTTTTTTTTTCACTTTTTCTGAATTAAAGGGACTTAGTAACTTTGTCAAAATCTACAAAACTCACTTTAAATTTCAGCGGTTCTTTCATACACTTTGTACACTTGGGTTTTAATAGCAGGGGTTCTGGAGGTGGGTTCCGATGGTGAGGTTATATAATCCAAATATATTGATATGATAATCGTCGATTTTTTTTTCACACTTTTAACGCTTTGTCTTTGTTTGTGTATGATGAGTTTGCATTTAGAAATAAACTCGCATTGGTTGTAATGTTGCACTTCATAAAACCGTGGGTTGAATTTAGCCCATGCAGGCTAAATTTAATCCACTCATGAGAATTCAAGCCCATGTGTATACTGCCTGTGGGATTTTGTATGGGCTGCAGCTCTCTACCCCATTTGTGGATTAAGCAAAAAGTGCGTTTCACTTAATACAAAATGGTAATCTCGCTGTAAAAGACGTCTTGGGACCAATTATTACTTTTGCTATAACTTCTGTTTTAAAATCAGGGTTCATTCAGATATAGACTGCAGAAATTACTTTCTTATACAGTGGAACCTAGTTATAAAAATCAGATATACATGTAACAACAATTCCCAAACCCTCATATACCAAGGTAATTTAGCTTGTCCAAGCTCCGTACTATATTATTTTGTGGTTTTACCCTGATATAATAATTGATACCTCTTATCATTATGACAAAAGTAAGTTTGCTCATTAAAGCTCTATAATTATATTCTTTTGTTGCCCTGTTTTATATAACAAGGCAATTTTCATAGTCCTAAGGTCCTCACTGTACCGATGTCTTGGCCACTATAGTTTATAAATGTGTTGCTTTACTAGCTACAATATCACAAATGCACTAAAATACAAATTTCAAAAGTGTCGACAGTGAAACTATCTTATAACAAAGTACATTTTCTGGTCCCAGCTCTTTGTATTATTTTGTTTGTTTATCCTGATATAACAAGTTAATTTTCAGGGTACCAATTATGACCTAATTGTTAAGAGTTTCCTCGATCTGTACATGACGTGGGGGATAATGACATCATTTTGTTTGCCTTACACATGATAATACAAAATTATGTGCCTGCAATAAAGTATGATTATAAATGTGATGATGATGGTGATGATGATGCATGAAGATGATCATGTAGCCACAATGTTGTAAAATGGTCAGTGCTGTGTGCCTATGATTTAGTATGTACTACATGGTTGTGGTAGATGACAGATAGGTGGTCATGGGCGAGTACCAAGGGGGGGGGGGGTTAACCCCCCCCC
The DNA here is from genome assembly GCA_037951105.1 of Echinarachnius parma. Taxonomy (NCBI): domain Eukaryota; kingdom Metazoa; phylum Echinodermata; class Echinoidea; order Clypeasteroida; family Echinarachniidae; genus Echinarachnius; species Echinarachnius parma. The sequence continues at coordinate 38,365 of JBAMJV010000568.1, read as the reverse complement.
CCCCCCCCCCCTTTACAAAATTGAGTGGTCTCTCAAGGCCATCTCGACCATCATAACCAATGGTCTCGGCCCCTGAAAACCCAAGTGGTCTCAACATTTTTGACAGATTTCGGTCTCGGCTTCAAAAATTCTTGAAAAAATGCTGGGTCGTACGCCAGTGGTTGTGGTAGTTGATAATTGTATAGTGGTGGTGGTGGGTAGTTGCATGTGTGTGTGTGCTGCAGGTGGTGCATGAAGATGATGATAGTAGCCATAATGTTTTAAAATAGCGCTGTGTCTATGATAGTAGTATGATAAATTGTTATTAATCCACTGGCTGTGTGCCCGACTCTTATCCGATCCCCAGGTATCCCAGGGTTTGTATTGGTATCCCAGGGTTCGACAACCTTCCTTACCGGTTGTCACAACTTGCACATGCGCAGTATGCGCTGGAGCTGGGAGCGAAAGCTACAGCTACTACCGCTGGTACCATCGGTACCTGCGCTGCCTCACCGCCTGAGCTGCCCGCGCGGCCGGCCGGTCGGGCCTGCCTGCCTAGCTAGCTAAGGTAGCTGGGTCCATTGCACATGCATATTAAGCAGCTGGCTTGCCGGGGTTGACTAATTGGCTCGTGAGAATTGAGAATTGCTTCTTTGTCGTAGAATTTTGAGAGAGACCAGTGAAATTATGGATGCCAAGCGAGCAAAACTTTCGGAAGAAGATCCAGCTGTGTCAAATTTCAGAGAGTACCTTCGCTACAAAACTGTGGAGCCGAATCCAGATTATGGTAAATCACAGGACTTAAAATAAATATTATTGCAAAAAATAGCTTGCAATACTATAGTATTACTAAGTGATATCTCAAGATCTGGTTGATGGATTACAATCAAAATTTAGTTAACAGAATTAATTCTGTGCATGTTAATTTGGGCTTGATATAAGAATCGTGTGATATAGCGAAGGCATAATTTTCGACTTGCGCAGTCGAAGGTCCATCTAGTTTTCGTCTCATTTTTTTACTTTTTATTTTAAAAATATGAGAAAATGGGCAGAAAAAGTGGTCTTTGACTTTGATATTGATAATGTATAAATTTTAACTTACCCGGTAAGCCTTCTGCCATTTAGGGGTGTGCTTACATGTACAAACTCATTTAAGGTGTTGTACTTACCGTACGTGTCGTTACCTGAGGCTGACATGCAAATTTACATAGGAAAAATGTCTTAAATTTGGATTTGACAGTCGGCAATAAAACGGAGGATAAGAAATAGACGTTCAGCAAAATTACCCCATCATTTCCCGAAGGAAATAAGCGTTGTGATCCTGGCGTGTTTTGCTGGGCACCTGTGGCAGCGCGCATGTCATGTCGGTGACATTCCCATGGTCATGGATGCAAAACGGGATAATCCGATCTGGAAGAGGTTTTCGATCTTTTGGAAGGGTTTACAAGAAAGTTGATTTTGAGACAAATTTGCAATTTACAACAGATGTATTCTTTATGAGTTTATATGCAGTGCTGCTTGTATATATAATTTCCACTTTTATTTTATGCATAATATTTATTTTGTGTGGTTAAACATACATGTATTGGTATTCGGTAATAGGACACAGTCTCATACTATTTGTATGAACTGAACACCAGATGGAAATATATCAAATGTTACACTCTTTATGGCCCGGTCAGACAATTTGCGAAATTAAATTATCCGGTGATGAAAGTCGTCTCCATTGCTTCATGTACAAAACATAGAACAACGTACATCACCGGACAAGGAACGGACAAGAAACGTATAGAACGGATGGAAAATTTAGCTCTCCGTTTGACATCCGTTTGCACAATTTCCATTGATATGTGACCGGGCTATTATTAATAACATTTGTAGTGAATTTGATTTGGGGTCATATCCCACAGAATTGCCAAAAAGGTGAAAAATTGGTAAAAATCAATTTCCCATACAGGGTGGCCCAAAAAAAAACGGAACGGGGGCACTTCCCAAAATATAGTACCAAACTATTTATGTCCATTGGATAGGTACGTGTCCAATGAAAAACGATACCAAGAACAGTAATTTTGGTTGTGTAGTTTTTGTTTTTAGAACGCTGTGAGTGAGACCATGTCAGGTGCCAATTTTTGTCAGGCCAGTTAAACCGCACTCCCTGCCCGTAATACCATTCTCTCGGCACACGGCTGAGTGCACACTATCAATGGCGCACTGTGTTATACGCTATGAATGGCAGTGAGGGGGATTTATCAAGCACTGGCTCGGTAAAAATTGAAAAAAAAACGAAACCGGACATGGTGTCACTCAAAGCGCCCTAAAACAAAAACTACTCAACCAAAATGACTGTTCTTGGTATCGTTTTTCATTGGAAAAGACACCCTATCCGATGGACATACTAATTGTGTTACTGTATTTTGGGAAGTTGCCTCGTTCCGTTTTTTGGGGGGCCACCCTGTATAGGAGAATCGCATTCTGATTCCAGTCAATCAAGAGAAGGATTTCCAAAATCTTGGATGTTTTCTTTCTGATCAATTATGTTTGCTGGCTCATTGCCCAAAAGATAGACAATAAAATACTCTATCAAACATGCCAAACATGAATAGAAATTAGTAAAATTAACTCATTCATTCAGATCACAAAGCAGGATTACCTTGAAATAAGTAAACACAGGACCATGCACTATTGCCAGTATTGGCTTGCGAATCAGCATATTTTGAGGTGACAAAATTCACCCTGTATCAGACACCATATTATTATTAACGGGTTTCTCATTCCATTCCTCAACCAACACAATACTTTATTCAATACAAATTGAACAATATGATTTAATTTTGTTTTCTTTTCCTAATACAAGATGGAGCTGTTGGTTTCTTGAAACGTATGGCAACAGAGCTTGGCCTGCCTGTTCAGTGCATTGAGGTTTGTTAATTCTATATTCTGTACAGTCTATGGTACACAGATTGGTCTCTGCTATCAAAATAAAATGCATGGGCTCAAAAAGAAACTTAATTGTTCACATGGTCATTTCTTTAAATCCTGTCCATCAAAATGAACCAAAATGACACACTGGATTACTTCAATACGCATCCCAGTATTAAAACCAAACAGTTGCCCAACTGACACAGCAGCAAAATCACTGACATGGAACAGCTTCCGGGACCACATGTCAACAGCAAGGGACAATCTCCCCCAAGCCTGTATCAGAAACCTGGTGCACAGCATACTAGCAGATGCGCGTAATGCTTCCGAGCACATGTAGGACACACTCACTATAATAGCCCGGTCACATATCAACGGATTGAGTAAACGGACGTCAAACGGAGAGCAAAATTTTCCATCTGTTCGGCGCCGTTCGTATGCGTTTCTTGTCCGTTCCTTGTCCAGTGATGTACGTTGTTCTATGTCTTGTACATAAAGCAATGGAGACGACTTTCATCACTGGATAATTTCATTTCGCAAATTTTCTATTCGTTGGGCATTCGTTTCCGCTATCCGTTGATATCTGACCGGGCCATCAATGATGTCTGTGTTTGGGTAACTGACATTACCTTCATTTCAATTTGTTTTGACTTCTTTATGTGCCTTAAAATCTGTTGCCAAAATTTCCGGGCTGTGACATGTGATACAATACATACAGCGAGCGTTTCCATGCCAGTGCATTTTTCAGTTCTGTCAGTAAGGTAATTTAAGATAGGTAACCATTTTGACATTGAAGTAATCCTGTGTGTCATTTTGGTTCATTTTGATGGACAGATATTCAAGATATGACCACGTGAAAAATTATAAGTTTCTTGTTGAGCCCAGTTTAGTCAAATCAGAAATTTAGGTTACCAATATTTCAAAGGGGAGGGGGTGGGGGCAGGCCAGGGGGAAGGCAAAAATAACTCGCCAACAGTGCAGCTAAGCTAAACTGAAAAAAGTGAAAATGATTTTATCATGTATCTTGCAATACAATAATTTTAAATAGTTTTTGTAATTATTTGTTTTTTTAAGGTAAGTGTTGAAAGCAGTATCATAAATAAAAAAACTAATACCATACTAGTCTTGTGCCAGCTAGAACAAGCACTTTATGTGTTCCCATTAATTTTCATTATATTCATATCTGAATCAATTTACTGCATAGCAAACTCTCTGTCATTTGTTAATTTATAAATTAATCTATTTGTAACATTTTTTACAGTACTTATTATATTCTGTTTTTTCCGAAGACGAAAGTGAATGAAAGTGCATCACTATCCATTCCAGTTCCAGTGCAGAACAAAACAAAATACATTGTGGCTCAGGAAGATAGTTAGTACCATTATTCTTCATTTGCTTCACCTTTCTAGTAGGGTCAAACCTGCTCTAGTGACCACCTGACCACCTGTCATTAAAAACCACTTATTTTGATTCCCATGGAACTGGAAGTAATTTATTTGTTGATAAACCTGTGTCATAGAGAACAACCTGCTTACAAAGACCGCCATTTCCGTCTCCTTGGGTGGTCTTTATAGACAGGTTTGACTGACGATTTATATATAATTTTCTCTCCAAGGTCCTCCTGGCAATGACAGTAGTGGTTATAACATGGGAAGGAACACAACCCGAGCTCAAGAGCGTCATCCTCAACTCCCATATTGATGTTGTGCCTGTCTTTCCCGTAAGTATTACAGTACAGATGATGTCACGATTATGCCCGTCCCCCATGTGCACCTATTGTTCATTTACTGTCGTCTAGTTCTGGATCGGAGTTGGATTAACCACATCTGCAATATAAAAGGTCACATTAGGTTATAACACACCAATACACACAATTTCCTTGTACTGTGTAGCGCAGAGTATATATACATTGACATGTGTTGGCAAGTCTCTCATGTTTATACACAACCTGCTAAATGCAACAGTAAATATTGTAATAATTGTATGAGTAGATTTCACCACTTTGGTGTCATCCTCAAATAGATGAGGGAAGGTGAACAATGGGTGAACATAGGAGAGACATTGTTTTGATTCCAAGCAGAATCTTTCATCCCATTCATACTTACGTCTAGCACTGGCTTGGCACTGGCTTAAAGGGTAGTTTAGTTTTGGTAGAGAGGGCGCTGCACATCACAATTTTTTTGTGAGGTAATGAAAAACTGAGTGTCGAATTTGAGAGAACATGCAATTTTAATGGCAGAATAAACTTTATTTAGTCAAAATCGACCCAGAAATGGCTGAAATATCAATAAATATATCTGATCTTATAATTATTTGGGGCCCAAATAATTAGATGATTTTTCAAAAAATTTAAAAAATGCTTGCACTTTTCAAAAATTTCAAAAGTGTTTTTTAAATAGTTGATGATCTCTCTATTTAATCATTATTTCAATAAAACATCACATGCATAATGTTGTATGGAAAATGGTTGAAACCAATGCCTTTTTAGAAAGCGCCCTCTTGTGTTTTAATGTCTCTTTTTGAATGATAACGGGCTTTTTACTTAGTCGTTTGTAATTTTGTATACCTTTCGAGCATGGTGGAGTTATAACTATTAGTTTATAATGTTATTGTCCAGGTTTGGTTACTAAAGTTCAGCCTTACCAAAACTGTACTACCACCTTTAATCCAGTGCTAGACGCAAATACCGACCATTCATACTTGGCATCAAAAGTGGATAACTGACAAGTATGAATACAAACAGTGGCTTGGACATGTCTTAGACATGTCTTGGCATGCGCACTGTGTTAATATGACGTAATTGGTAAATGATGTAGTACACTCCTATTGTGACGTAAAAATGACTAAGCAAATTCTGAACGAGCAAGACCGTAATGCGCATGCGCAACGTTGTGCTAGACGATGACAGTGTCTAGCATCACAATAATGCTATAGGCTGAGCCAAGACTGATGCTAGACATTTCCATTCATATTTGCGTCTAGCACTGGATTAAGCCAGTGCCGAGCCAGTGCTAGACGTAAGTATGAATGGGATGATTGTCAGAGATGAGCATTGAAAAGAATTTATGGGGCTCAGGGTGATGAAGCAGAAGCCCCTCCCTCCCCCCCCCCCTCACCCTCTAAAAAAAAAAAAAGAAACTCCCCCTGAAAATAAACTTGACATATGTTCAGCAACGATTAAATGAGTACCAATGCAAACAGGCTCCACGGTAGCCCAACGGATTAAGCCATATAAGAGATTGTTGTCTTGATTACCATCTAGGCTGAAGTAGTTGTGTAATACATGATAAGAACAGTTTCAGATTTTAGCTTTATATTGTCATTTCCTTAGTATGAAGTAATATATCTATTTTATTTGTAGACAAAGCTATTAATTTATGGTGGGAGAGGTTTTGCACAAAAAGTTCAAAGTACAATCAACATTAATTGTACATATCATTTGATGTGTTCTGTGACAACTTATCATTTAATCATTCAATTTAATTTATATCTATCAATTTAATTTATATCTATCAATTGTATACTTTTATATTTTCGGCGTCAGCTGCCTCGTATTTCCGACTGGTAGACATTAATTTAATTGAAATTTGCTTTAAAGGGGTAGTACAGTTTTGGTAAGGCTGAACTTTAGTAACCAAACCTGGACAGTAACATTACAAACTAATAGTTATAACTCCACCATGCTCGAAAGGTATACAAAATTATAAACGACTAAGTAAAAAGCCCGTTATCATTCAAAAAGAGCCATTAAAACACAAGAGGGCGCTTTCTAAAAAGGCATTGGTTTCAACCATTTTTCATACAAAATTATGCATGTGATGTTTTATTGAAATAATGATTAAATAGAGAGATCATCAACAACTATTTAAAAAACACTTTTGAACATTTTTGAAAAAGTGCAAGGATTTTTTTAATTTTTTGAAAAAATCTTTAATTATTTGGGCCCCAAATAATTATAAGATCAGATATATTTATTGATATTTCAGCCATTTCTGGGTCGATTTTGACCAAATAAAGTTTATTCTGCCATTAAAATTGCATGTTCTCTCAAATTCGACACTCAGTTTTTCATTACCTCACAAAAAAATTGTGATGTGCAGCGCCCTCCCTACCAAAACTAAACTACCCCTTTAATTTAATGAAATGAGGATAGTAAAAGATGAACTGTGTATAGTTGCGGTTCCATACTTTGCTATGCAGTACAATGCCTATGTGCACTTGGCACATCCCCAGAACAAATCAAACTATCCAATTTGATGTTCATTAGCATTTATACTGCCTTTGGTTAGCTAGTGAAGGTAAGCTGATATACATTACAAATAAAATGTTTGTTTCTAAGCAACCATACATGAACAAACTTGGAGGAATTCATGATTAAATATTGAATAAAATATAATGGTGATTTGATGAATCGCTTTTCACAGTATGTAGTCTAATCTCTTTGTCATTTTGTCCATGATTTGTAAAAACAAATCTTCAAATCATTTCCTGAATTAAACCTTGCTTCAAATGTTCTACTTCAAATCATAGTTTGTATTAGGCAATGAAATAACAAAACAAATTTCAATTAGTCATTAATTTTGTGAACATTGGTTTTATTCAAATAACTAAAATGTTCATATTTGTAATACATTTTCATTCTCATAGATTTCTTCTTGTTATTTCACACTTTTATCATTTTGATTATGATAATATTCAATTGATTTCTTTAATAGGAACACTGGATTTGTGATCCATTTGAAGCCAAAAAGATGGAGAATGGTGACATATATGCAAGAGGATCTCAGGTGAGATGTAAGCCCCTTCACTATGGGGACCCATATCCCAGGTTCCCTTGTTTCCCAGATAGGTACATGTATTTGTATTTTGCCCCCCTTAACCCCTTGGCTACGCCGCTACGGAAACCCAATGGGCTATGCACAAAGTCTATTGGGATTTCAGAATCATGAAGGGAACAGGTGAAAACTGCTTGCTTATATTTCATTTCAGCAATGATAGTAGAGTTCCCTGTAAATTTTATATACCGTTTTTTTTTTTTTTTTTGCTGTGAAAGTTGGGGGTGCATTTTATACACGAGTGCGTCTTATACACGGAGATTTACGGTACAAACAATTACCGGTATACAAAATACTTTCCCACCCTCATCTAAGAATTTGACTTTCGCAGAATCTAATGTATCCATCCGCTCTATTGTGTGTGATACTTTGCCAGTCAAGTGGATCAATGTTAATTTAATGATTTAGCTTTGATTTCATTATCAAGCACACACTTGTTTTATCTGTGTGATTTGTTTAATAAAGTATTTTCTCCTGAGCTCTCATTCACTGTGTTAATTAAAACAACCAAAATGTGTACAGGGGTGCTGGATAGTAAGATGAAATTTACCAGAAATGTTATTAGCAATTAAAATAAATAGTCCTAATTTTATAATTTCTTCTATCAAATGTTCTTCCTCACAGGATATGAAGTGTGTTGGCATTCAGTAAGTATATTTTGTATTATTTTATCCATTTTAATAAATTAGATTTTTGGGTAATATGCATCATCCAAAGAGGGGTATTTCACTATGATTTTATTAAAGTTGAACCTAAATTCCATGTACGACTTAAAACTATCGTAGACCATTTGTAATCTCAAAATGAAACATTCTAAAGCAAAAATGCATTTAATTCAGACTTATAGAACAAAATTCAATTAGAACTTGATGTTACCATAGTAATAGATGTTGATTTTATCAAACTGTTATATGCTTTTTTTTCAACAGTTTCGGCAATTCTACAAAGCAACTCTATAAAGCAACTGATGGCTTTCCATAATTTCTCGAACCATCTGTGAAATTCACTGCTTCATGCTTATTCAATTGTTTTTATTCAAGGTACATCGAAGCAATTCGAAGGCTTATTCAGAGGGGTGAAAGACCAAAACGCACCATTCACATGGTGTTTGTTCCAGGTATGAAGTATTGCTTCAATTTTAATGGGAACTAACGCCCCTAAATGATCATGTTAAAGTGATTCTTAAAGTAATCTATTTCACCAGCTATTGTAAAAAATATGTGTCTCCAAAAACTACTTATCTGAACTTTTTAATGAATAATTTTCTTTCATTTATTAGAAAATTACTTTGGGGATGATGGTAACTTTTAAGTTAACAGGTTTCATTCAGTAGAATTTTGTTCCAAGATGAAATGTAAAATGTTTTCCAACTGAAGTTAAAGGGAAACCAAATTGCTTTCTGTTTAATACCGATAAGTGCATTATTCCTGTCACCTCTATTTGTATATTTCCTCTTGGGAATCACTAATAACGTAAATAATCATTGTTTTTCCAACCACTGATGACTGTTTTGACTGACCACTGGAGGTTGCCATGTTTTCCAACAGGTACTGCATGAAACGTAATCTGAGTGCACCCGATAGTGCACTAACTAACAGAAACGGGTTATGTAACCGCTGTTGAATCTGCTGGATGATAGCCCGGGCTAAATATTTGATTTCTAACTTGCCAACAAGGATAAACGGGGATGGACTTTGTTACCTTCTGTGTTCACCATAGTTGGCAAAGAATTATTTGTTTGTTTTGACTTTACAAAAAGAAAGGTTTTATATGGGGGGGTCACTCTATTTGCAAATTTACAGGGAGTCTTGTGTTTGCATTTTGGAGGCTAATTCGCCCTGTGCCATTGAGTTGTTTGTTTGTTTGTTTGTGTTTTTGTATGTGCTATGACATGAACATGCAGATGAATAAAAAGTTAACGGAAGTATGATTATTATTCTTTTTTGTCTTAGATGAGGAAAGGGGTGGCCTACTTGGGATGAAGCCATTTGTTGAGACACCTGAATTCCAGAAACTGAACATGGGCTTTGGGCTAGATGAAGGTATATTTAATGACCATTTTTATCATGACTACTTTAAATGTATGTATTTATTCTAACATGTAACTACCCCTGTAAATAGAGGTTGGTTCTTGCAAACTAAAAGCCTGCTCATGGTTTGTCCAACATAGCATTAACCGTTGAATGCAATTAGGATTTGAAATATTGAATTTAAAGGCCAAGTTGAGTTTTGGTAATTTCCAAAGTGCCCCCCCAACATCGATTGTAACGGATTTGGTTGATTTCAATTCCATATGAAAGATCATCGAAAAAAACATGGGAAATAATAATAATTTCCATTCAAATGCTCTAATTGTTGTGAAATTTGCTTTCAAAATATCATATAAAAGTGGTTGACGCCCGGGTATCACTTTTTAGAACCGCTAGTGCGAGGCACTAGCGTTCTATGTTCTCCTAATAAAAGACTGAAACCAAATATTTGTGTGCACGCTAATTGTGCTTAAAACTATACATATGATACGGTACTTACCAGCAATTTACTCTCCAATATGTGATCCAACTACCGGGTGGATTAAGATTATGATTTTTCCTTCCATTCCGCAAAAACTCAGTGATATATGCGCCTCATGGACCAGTCTCTCCGTGTGTTAGCGCGACTGTGAACGAAAGGCGAACGAATGCGAATGGGGCTTGCGAGTTGCGTCAACGGCAGTGTTGGAGTCATACTTCTATGGTTGCGATACATAATATACACGTACTACTGTATAGTATTACCGCACACAGTGACTGCACTACAGTCCCGTATTACCGCACACTGCACTATACAGTCCCGTATTAGGACCTACAACGCTAGTGCTTCGCGCCGAGTTAATTTGACACTTCGAGTTGTAACGGCTCTTTTTGAATGATAACAGGGGTTTTACTTTGTCGTTTGTAATTGTGTATACTTTTCGAGCATGGTGAAGTTATAACTATTAGTTTGTATCGTAATCGTGCAGGTTTTGGTTACTAAAGTTAAGTTTGAACCAATACTCAACTATCCCTTTAATTAGTAATTTCCTAGTAAAAATATTAGGCAAGTCTCCTACAATTAATAAGCAAATAACCATCGACTGGGAGGGTGATGGGGAAAACTATACGTGCCGAGGTGATCTGCGAAGGTACTATCATGCCGAGGCATAGCCGAGGCATGATAGTTACCTTCACAGATCACCGAGGCAGCGTATAGTTTGCATCCATCACCCGAGTAAGGAGATATGGTTATTTGCTTTATATCCCTCATATTATTTTGATCACAAACGACCTATAACTAACACAAAGGGCTAAAAAGTTTGGAATATTATTAGGCAATTGATCGAGTATTTTATTTTAATTTTGTCAATCCTGCACATGAACAAGATTATCATTAAAAGTCAAAGACGCTTATATCCATTGTCTATTAAGCGTAGCTGCGCGTAAACTTTGCGCACCAGCGCGCTACCTTTCTGCGCACTAACGCGCGCACGCATACTTGCGCGCATTCTTGCCTGCTGCGTTCTGGGTTGTCATGGGAACAAAACAACTCGTTTGTAAACATTCGCTGATTCCTAATCTAGAGGTTGTTAACAACGGGCCCTATGAGATCACATGCGTATCAGCAATTTACTACACCACCCTAGGCAAGGCCAAAAAGTTTGTTACCCCTGACAAAAAAGGTACTATACCAAAGTACTATACATCTCTTCTTCTTCTTCTTCTTGATACTGCAAACAAACTCTGCATGGTGCGGATATACAGTTTCAGGCACTTGTTGGGCTGGATGGGAGAAATTATACTTGAAAACGTGACGGCATTTCGACCTTTATGTTACAGGGCCCTGATCTGCCTATTTAATGTTTTTTCAACTCCCCTTTTCTTCCCCAGGTTTGGCTAATCCAACAGAGAAGTTTAAGCTGTATCATGGAGAACGTGGAACATGGAGTATGTAGAAATCATATATTACATTTCCTCTTCAGTCATAAATAGAAGAATATTATTGCCACTGGCTTGAAAGAAATAGTACATTTCTAGTTAAGAGGGCGCATCTGAAAATCATTTGTGTGGTAGGGGAAACTGAGTGTAGTAATTGCAAGACCACAAAAATGTTGAAACAAAACAATATGTTTGTTTTATCAAAAATCTGTTCAGGAATGGCTAAAATATAGTTGCATAAATATATCAGAGTGGAATAAATATGAGCCCCACATTTATTATCTATAAGTATAGGTACATCTGTGTACAAACCTTCAGTTAGGGTTATTCGTTTTGCTCTAATTATTGTTGATTGACATTTCTCCCAGTTTATGCTATGTAATGGTTAGGGTGAGGGTTAGCATTATTGTTGCTTGTTATACTATGTGTCTTTTTTTGTTCTACTTTGCTTCTAAATATTTTTTGTTATTCATGGAGATTATTTTCCTGATTATATCATAGATGTTGAAGTGACCTGTCAAGGTAGACCCGGTCATGGATCACAGTTCCTCGAGGGTACAGCGGCAGAAAAACTGGTAAGAAAGTCATACATGTTTGCTTTACAGAAGATTTGTACAAACATATTTAAAGTTTTTGTATAATTGGAGTAAAATTAGGGTTAACCCCAATGACCACTAAGCTTACCATAGCTTTTCAGACATAGCAACAACTATAAACATTAGTGCTGCGAGTTCAAGCAAAATATCGGCACATTGGGTACTTCTGCATCGGCACCAGGAAATCATTGGCACATAGAAATCTTCAACCAGTTGCTGAAGGAATTAATGCTCTCTGTGGAGCAGCATTTATGTTTATTTTTATACTTGAAATCATTACAAATTTTACATTCTGTTGGAATGCAAGTTATTTTGTGATGCCTAAACACTTCAACCTATGTTTACGGATTACACTGAAAAATTGGATAATGTTCATGGCAAGCCAATTTCTGTATTAGAAAATTATGAAATGGAATAAGAAATTAGATGCTATCAGGTAGTCATTCTCCAGTTAGAAATATTGTGTTGATAATAGAAACAAATATGCAGTGTTGCAGATTTCCAAACAAATGCATTTGTTTACCTTTCACTTCAATAAATTAATATCGTGCATGTTTCAATAAAATCATTTTTCAATGTTTGTTTCAGCAAAAAGTCATCACAGCATTTTTGAACTACAGGGAAGAGGAGAAGGCGAGGTAAGATGGTTCTTCCATCATCAGAAGATAATATTTGGCATTTCATCCACTTTTACCCGTACAAGCCTGAACAAAATTTGGGACAGGGATCTGTAGATAATGTTATTTAAAAGTTGATTAGTCTTGAATTGGAAGTTGCGTTATGTTTCATCATTTCATGCCATGAAACGCTAAAGTCGCCTCACAGGAGACTGGCTTTAGTCACATAACTATGTGGGAATTGCCCTTCTACTATTAACACATTGCCTAAGGGAACCTAATGGGTCCTGTATTATACTCTCTGGAGAATGTAAAATCTAGTAGGGACCAGGTTTTAAAAAACCTAGTTTGACATTTATGCAGATTGTCTCACACTGATGAATATGTTAGTGTGTAGGGCAACTAATCAGACTTGGTTGTTCCGTTTGGCTGATCTTCTTATATGGAATATTGTTCATTGTAGTTTTATTATTTTTATTATGCCTCCGCAACGAAGTAGCCGGAGGCATAATTTTCGGGTTGTCCGTCCGTACGTACGTCCGTCCGTACGTCCCGTTCTTGTGATCGCGTTATCTCAAGAACGGATTGACGGATTCTGACCAAACTTGGTACATGTATGTATCTTGGGTGGCCAATGATCTGATTAGATTTTGGGGTCATGAGGTCAAAGGTCACAGGGCTCATGTAAAAGTAGCTTGAGATTGGAAATCTCAAGAACTGAATATCAGATTTTAATCCAACTTGATACCTGTGAATGTATCTTAGGGAACAATTGTAGTCATTAGATTTTGGGGTCATGAGGGCAAAGGTCAAGGTCACTTATAGCTCATAATTGTGATACGTCAAGATCTAAAAGACAGAGTACCATCAAAATTGAGTTGACAGAATTAATTCTGTGTACATGTTGATTTGGGCTTGATATGAATAAATTGCGTAATGGTGGAGGCATTCTAACGTAGAAAGATAGATTTGTATGTTGCTTTAGATTTTTATGCCTCCGCAACGAAGTAGCCGGAGGCATTATGTTTTCGGGTTGTCCGTCCGTCCGTACGTCCGTCCGTACGTACGTCCGTACGTACGTCCCGTTCTCGTGATCGCGTTATCTCAAGAACCGATTGACGGATTTTCACCAAACTTGGGTCATTAATGTATCTTGGTGGGGCAATGATCTGATTAGATTTTGGGGTCATGAGGTCAAAGGTCAAAGGTCACAGAGCTCATTATATATGCAAAAATAGCTCGTGATCGCGTTATCTCAAGAACCGATTGACTGATTCTGACAAAACTTGGGTCATGTATGTATCTTGGGGGGCCAATGATCTGATTAGATTTTGGGGTCATGAGGTCAAAGGTCAAAGGTCACAGAGCTCATTAAATATGCAAAAATAGCTCGTGATCGCGTTATCTCAAGAAGGGATTGACAGATTGTGACCAAACTTGGTACATGTATGTATCTTGGGCGGCCGATGATGTGATTAGATTTTGGGGTCATGAGGTCAAAGGTCAAAGGTCACAGAGCTCATTATATATGCAAAAATAGCTCGTGATCGCGTTATCTCAAGAACGGATTGACTGATTCTGACCAAACTTGGTACATGTATGTATCTTGGGGGGCCGATGATCTGATTAGATTTTGGGGTCATGAGGTCAAAGGTCAAAGGTCACAGAGCTCATTAAATATGCAAAAATAGCTCGTGATCGCGTTATCTCAAGAAGGGATTGACAGATTGTGACCAAACTTGGTACATGTATGTATCTTGGGGGGCCGATGATGTGATTAGATTTTGGGGTCATGAGGTCAAAGGTCACAGTGCTCATTATATATGCAAAAATAGCTCGTGATCGCGTTATCTCAAGAACGGATTGACTGATTCTGACCAAACTTGGTACATGTATGTATCTTGGGGGGCCGATGATCTGATTAGATTTTGGGGTCATGAGGTCAAAGGTCAAAGGTCACAGAGCTCATTATATATGCAAAAATAGCTCGTGATCGCGTTATCTCAAGAAGGGATTGACAGATTCTGACCAAACTTTGTACATGTATGTTCCTTGGAGAGCCAATGAACTGATTAGATTTTGTGGGTCATGAGGTCAAAGGTCAAAGGTCACAGGGCTCATTATATGTAAAAGTAGCTTGCGATTGGAAATCTCAAGAACTGAATATCAGATTTCAATCCAACTTGATACCTGAATGTATAATAGGGAACAATTGTAGTCATTAGATTTTGGGGTCATGAGGGCAAAGGTCAAGGTCACTTATAGCTCATAATTGTGATATGTCAAGATCTAAAAGACAGAGTACCATCAAAATTGAGTTGACAGAATTAATTCTGTGTACATGTTGATTTGGGCTTGATATAAATAAATTGCGTAATGGCGGAGGCATCATTTTCGACTGCGCGCAGTCGAAGATCCATCTAGTTTGGAAATGTGATTTTAAAAATAGTGCAAACTGAAAAAAGCTAGTTTATCAAAAACATCATTAAAATGAAGCATAGAATCATTGGTGACTAGATGGATCTTCGACTGCGCGCAGTCCAAAAAATCTAAAGCAACATACAAATCTATCTTTCTACGTTAGAAAATTGTCTGTTTCTGTGGTATGTAATTAAAAACATGTAGTAGAATGCAGATTGTGATTTGAAAAGATTGTGATATATTCGTTTCTGTATCCTACAGACAAAAGAAATGCAGGATGCTTGGAGAAGTCAACACATTAAATCTTGTGAAAATACAGGTAAGAACTTTTCACTGATAATTATATCAAACGTCTATTCATTGCACTGCTTCATTTGTTGCCTTATGAAGTTTTTTTTTTTTTTTCCCCTGTAAAGTGGCAGATATCTACGTGGTCATCCAAATTGTTTTGATGTGTAGATAGCTCAGACCTATCGTTATTAATATAAATACATGTAGTTTCATTCTAGTATTTTTTTTATTAAAACAAAATATATGATTCCTTAATTATGTTAATTATTGTAATAATTACTCTTATTAAGATGGTTGAATATTAAAGTTCTGGTCAAACTGAATTTTAGGAACGGAAACTTGCAGCATACATGTATATCATTTATACAAACTAATAGTTGTGACTATCTACCATGCCCAAAAGGTAGAAAGCTTACAAATTGCCATTTCTGTAGTCTGTTATCATTTAAAAAGCAGCTGCTTAAACACTAGTGGGCACTCTCTAAAAACATTTTTTTCTTATGAAAATTGTAAATTTGATATTTTGTTCAAATATTGATTCCATATAGAGATCATAAACAACTATTTAAAAACATCTTAGGTTTTCGAAAAATGTTGGGCATTATATTAATATTTTTCTTAAATTATCAAATTAATGTGGGTCTCACATTTATTCCAATCGGATATATATTTATTGATATTTCTGCTGTTTTTGAACCAATTTTGATCAAATGCTTGTATCAGTAAAATCAGTTCTTACAAATATTACACTTGGTGTAATTACCTCACAAATGAATTAATTCTTGAAGTGCCCTCTAAACCATAACTAAACTATCCCTTTGATATAACTATAATTATTATTGTTACTACAATAAATAGTGGTGTCTGATTAATATTCCAATTGTAATTTAATAAATGCTCTTATTTAAGTATAAATGATAGTAATCTTTATTTTGATTTACTGTATGTTTTATTTTTCAGGGAGGCGTAGCCTGTAATGTTGTCCCTGATGAGATAGTTGTGCTGTTTGATCTGCGTGTGTCTCCATACACAAAGACCGAGGTACATGTTATGATTGCTTGACTTCTAATCATGTGACCCGAGTTCTAAAGAAACCTAATCAATGGCACAGAATTGTATGTCCTTCAGCAAGGCATGTAATGGGTACTTGGTCAGGTGTTAACTTATCCTGTAGCCATCTGCATAGTAGATCAGCTTGGACTAGTATACCTCTGGGAGTTGAGATGGTGCACAAGATAATTGTACAGGTTTGAAATGTACCTGATGAACATGGGTAATAATGGACCTCTAAATAGGGTGCAGGTCTAGATACATGGTGCTCTATAAATGCGATATTATTATTATTATTATTATGTCTTGTTTCAACGCTTTTTTAATAATCGGCAAATGGCAATTGGAATGAAAGCATCACAGTATTGCCCAAAGATCACCTACATGTATTTCAGGGTAGGAAATATACGGGGGCCGAGGGCAATTTTCAAAATAGCCCTCTGAAATCAGTAGATAGCCCCTTAAATTATTATAGGGTATTATGTGTAATATTTTGTGATATCCATCAGATTGAAAAAGTAGTCCCCTAAAATAAAAAATAAAAAATTCCCGCATTGGCCTATTTGTTGTTTAAATTCTGATATTAATTATACAGCAACTGAAAGAAAGGTGCTTATTATAACAAAGTTTTATGTAGTAAAAAGTAAAACAATCTGAGCTCTAAAAATATTGATATTACAATGATGAGATGTTATATAGCCATGAATATTAAATATTCTGATTTCTCTTATGTTTTTGCTCCAGGATATGGTGAAGAAAATTGATGAACTAGTGGCAACAGGGGGTGCTGGCGTCTCCTACAAGTTGACAGCGGTATGTATAATAATAATAATAATAATAATAAATATTTATATAGCGCAAATTGCAAGAAGCCTCTAAGCGCTTAACAATATATTTACATACAAATTAACAAAACAAAATGTTAGGGTATAAACATACATGTGAATAAACAAACATTAACGATCACAAAAGGCTAGCTTAAAGAAATGAGTTTTCAACCTGGACTTAAATGTATCAACATTTTTGGAAGTGCGAATAATAAGCCATTCTCCTCCTCCTCTTCAATGCTATCTATTGTTTCTCAACCAGCTATCTCTCTGATCATATGTCCTTCTACACCACATCAAGATCCCTTTTCACTTTTCAATTCAATTAATATCTCCATATAATTAGGGAGACATTAAAGGTACACTTGAGTATTTGGTACTTTCAGAAATGCCTCTTGACACTATATTGGTTGGTTTTAATTCCATTAAAAGATCATTGAATAAAACATGTGAAATGAGAATTATTCCCTTTCGAATGCTCTCATAGTTGTAAAATTTGATTTCAAAATATTTTATTTATATATATCGTCTGACCAGGAGATATCCTGACTTTTTTTTTTATGCATGAATTGCTTTTATGCTTCTTTCCAAAAGTTTCAAATGAGGTTTTTAAATAGTTGTTGATGATATCTTTATTTAATCATTATTTTAACAAAATATCACATGCACAATTTTCTATGAAAAATGGTTGAAACCAATGAGTTTTTAGTGAGCACCCTCTTGAGATGTAACGACTCTTTTTGAATGATAACGGGGTTTTACTAGTCTGTTGTATTTGGTTGATCAATATGGGAAACAGAAATTTAAATCATAATGTTAATTTGTTTATGTGTATATGCTCTTTCATATATATTGAAAGGAAAATCTTTTTTAAATAAATAAATACAAATTAATAAATGTTCAAATCTTTTAACTGATAGTAAGTCCTGTAATTTGTATAAACAAAATTTTAAAAATAGGAACACAAAATAATGAAGTCCTAAAGCTGTTCTTGTTTTAATATGCCATTTCAATTATTCATTGATTGTTCATTTTCATAATGATTAATTGCAGCAAGGAAAGAGCACTATCACTCCCATTGATGACGGGAACCCATGGTGGAAGGCCTTCAAAGAAGCATGTGATAAAGAGTGAGTTGAAATAATATACAGAGTCCAGCCTGTGTATAGTGACCACCTTTATCAGGGAAATAAGAAATGTGGACATCGTAGCACATCTGCACAGCGAAGCGACCGAGGGCTGGGGCAGAGCCAGAGGGGGAGGGTGTGGGAGGGGGTATCCCCCTCCCACGGGTAAGATTTGGCATTTATATACTTGAAATGGTGCAATCTGGTGCATAAAAACATAACCCATATGCCACATTTGTATGATCCAACATCATAGCTTACAGCCCAAAATGAGTCCCGAGGGCGCGAAGCGACCAAAGACTGGGGCAGAGCCAGAGGGGGAGGGTTTGGGAGGGGATATCCCCCTCCCACGGGGAAGATTTTGCATTTATATACTTGAAATGGTGCAATTTGGTGCACGTCACACAAACAGCCAGAGCAATAACAGCCTACACAGGAACTACGTGGACCGGTATAGAAAAATCCACCCCAGACGTACCATACGCATGTTACACAACAAACTGAGATCATTTGTTTGTGCGCTTTGCGCGCAGCAAAAACTTTTAATGGAAGTATAACTTTGTTTTTAAACGTTAGAATTAACACGTATTGGCTGATACATTTAATGTTTTCTTTTCCTTTTTCTTTCTTTCTTTTTTTTTTTTTTGTTTGGGGGGGGGGGGGCAAAAACATGTTTTGCCCCCCCCCCCCCACTTTTTGGGTTAGGGGGGGGGGGGGGGGGGGGGCAGCCGCCCCCCTGCCCCCCCCCCCCCCCACTTCCGGCGCCTATGGCTATTTATACTTTCAAGTTTACTTTATAAGTTTCAATCACTATGATTAAGTTTTACAAGAAATTTTCTTTCTATTTAATATTATTGTCCCTTCTCCTTTCTCATCTTATTTCAATTGTTTTTTTCCTTATCTTCATCTACTTTTTAGCTCATCCGGCCCGAAGGGCATGATGAGCTTATGCCGTTGCGTCTGTCCGTCCGTCCAGTTTTCAAAATGCTTCTTCTTCGTTATTTTTCAACCGATTTTGATTCTGATTGTTTCATAAGATAGGGCTAGGAGGGGGATTTAAAACTTCTACACAGAATCGTGAAATTCATTATCTATGGTAATTTATGCAAATTTATTCGAAATCACAAAAAATGCTTCTTCTCCTTCATTTCTCGACCGATTTTAATTTGGTTTGCTTTATCTGGTAGAGCTAACTTTTGTACACTAAACTTCTACGCAGAATTTTGAAATTTGTCTCCATTCATTAATTATGGTAATTTTTTATTTTTTTATTTTTTAATTTTTTTATTTTATTTTTATTTTTTTTGTTTTGTTTTGTTTTATTTGTTTTATTTTTATTTATTTTTATTTTTATTTATTTTTTAAGTTTTTAATTTATTTATTTTTTTATTTATTTTTTTAATTTTTTTATTTATTTTTTTTTTTTATTTATTGTTTTTTTATTTTTATTTTTTAAAAATTTATTTATTTATTATTTATTTTTTATTTATTTATTTTTTTTTTCCCATGTCCCTTCCGGGGCGTCAAATTTATATTTTTTTTCACTCTAATTTTTTATTTTTTATTTTTATGTCCCTTCCAGGGCATCAAATTTTTATTTTTTGATCAGTTGAAAAGTGTACCACATGAAATTTGCGATATTTGATGTTGCGAGATGGCGGATGAGCGCTACGTCATTGACGTTCTGGTTATTTTCCCTCATCCTGCGTCTTCCTCCTCTCCTCCTTCTAATCTCCACCTCATCCTCTCCTACTGATCCTCCTCTTCTACACCTCTCTTTCTATTCTCCTCCCCTCGTCATCTCCACCTCCTCTCTACTTCCTGTCTTCCCCAACTCCTCCCCTCCTCCTCCTGATCCTCTCCCCTTTTCTCCACCTCCTCCCTTCCTCCTACTCCTCTCATTCTCTTTCCTTTCATTCTCATTCATCTTCCGCTTTATATTCCGTTATCTTTTGTAATGTTTTATTTGCTTTTTTCTTTAAAGACAACTCGAACTGGATGTTGAGATTTTCCCGGCAGGAACAGACAGCAAGTACTTCCGTTTCCTTGGGATTCCATGTCTGGGCTTCTCTCCCATGAACAACACGGAGATACTGCTCCATGACCACAACGAACGCCTCAACGAACAGGTGTTTCTACGAGGCATCTCCATCTATGAGCGCATCATTCCCGCCGTTGCTAACGTGGATTAGGAATGAACAGTCTTTGTTCTCTTGAACCTGTTCAATCAATAATGATATCTCAATTTAGGTATATTGGCTTTTTCTGTATAACTCATCAATGTTTATATTGTTTGTTTGTGTTTTTCTTATAAAAAGGGATCTAGTATTAAACTTTGTTTGAATTGAAATTCGTATCTGGTCGTTTTCCCCTTCCTATTTATATGGAACCAGCTTTATTTTTTCAAAATATTCTTGTAATTGGGACTTTTATGATGTAATTTCAAAACAAATCCAGCGGGCAGGGAATCATTTCAATGGTGTACAAACTAATGACAATGAGTAAGGAAAAAGCACTTTACATTTTCACTCGGTAGACATATAAAAAAATAAAAAATAATTGAGATTTATATAGCGCATATTGCAAAAAAAAAGCCTCTAAGCGCTTAATACCCAGTGGGGTATTATTTGACATTTTTGCACACTTTTACTATATCGGGACTATCTTTCTAACCATTGAAGCTACCAAAAAAAAAAAATACATTTTTGGAAAGCTTAGAACATAGGGAATCCAACAAAATTAAATTAAAGACAATTGGACTTAAAATAAGAGTTTAAACAGCAATTATATAGAGAAAACTCAAATTTCAAACTTTTAGCAAGTCAACATTCAAAACGTATCTCCTCTTGAGGTATAGGGGCGTATACATTTTACATTTTAAAGATAATAGTATGATGCTTTACAAACAAATTAATGATGGCTTTTTACATTATTCAGCTGTCGTCATAGTCAAAAGGCAATTTTGCGAAAAATCAGAAATGTATGTATTGTGGTCTATTTTGGGTTACCTCTAAAAGCCATCATTAATCTGTTCATCTACACACAAGGAATTTGAATTTGAGTAAATACTTTTCAAGTTTTTATAATTTTAGTCTAAAAAATCTGATTTTCGGCAAATAAGCTTGAAATTATACAATATTGATATTTGTTTGATAAATGTGATAAAAATAGGAAAATAGCAGGATAAATAGTCGGTAGTTGGTTCAATGGAAGTTTAGGGCATGTTAATCACATATAAACTGCCATGTTTATTTTCTGCATGACATTAGATGTTGCTGCTTCACTCTGAAAAAAGAGGAACACAATTTGGATGGTAAAAATTTTGATTTGGGAAAATTTTATTTGGACTATTTATGAAAAGTACAATTAAAAATCTCCAATCTAAGCCAGAAAATAATCACTTTCGGCCCCAAAATGTACAACATTGATAACAAAATCCTTAATTTGTCCATTTAATAGCTAGCCCTACCCCACAATGTATGGATCATTTTAAAAAGATAAAAATCTTAATTTTGATGAAAAAATCAATACCCCACTGGGCCCCTTAAACATGCATGTATAAAATCATCAAAATAACAAAACAGACTGTGTACAACTCTATGGCAATGAGTTGGCAAATAGCACTTTACATTTTCACTCATTACTTGGCCATATGACATTCATATGGAATATTAAAGCCAGTTCGTAATTAGACTATGGAGCTTGGGTGACGTCAGAGGGCGTAGTCCGATATTCCATCAACGGGCCAGTAAAGTGTATGGTATCATGTCATATTACCGGATAATTTTAGTTTGACAGCATAAAACAAACATTAGATGCATAAAATCAAAGTGGAAATTATACGAGCAGCTGCATAAACTCATAAAGAACACATTTGATGTAAAGTATATTCAAGAATTTACCGATTTTTCTCCATGTCAACTTTCTTGTAATCATCTTTCTTGTGAATGATCTAGGTGAATCATTCACACGCAATAATGCTACAAGGCGGGCGATAAGCATACCGCCCATTCGTACAATGTACCGTTCAAAATTGAACGCTATGTTTTAGGACGCCATCGGCAAGGAAAACAGACGGGATATAATATTTCTTTCTACATGTTGCGCGGTCTTCAAAAACAAGAAAGTTGGTAATCATTATCAATTTATATAAATTGTGGATCACATAAACGAAATTTTGTTTGCATTTGCTAATAAATGGAGAGAGAAATCAGCCGGCAAAAACTGTTTTTACGTTGGATAGTGCAGCAAGCGGAAGACGATAATCTCCGCACAATGCTATGTACACTATTATGTACACCTATACGTGCGTGCTAGCCAGGCCAAGCAAGGCTCGGTGAAATTATTGATCAATAAATATCATCATTACACATGAATAACACATTCTATCAAACCGGTTCTTGTTCTATGAAATAGTACATATTATGCTATTAACCTTTGATGTGGTGAATATAAAAACGATGGGCTTATTTTGATCCTGATCCAGATTTTAAAAACGTAAACAAATAATTCGCATTCAATTGCACGTGTGGCTTCTTTGATTCTCACGATCGATGGAATATCCCAATACCCGGAAGTAAATACGCGCATGCGCAGATTGTAACTACGAACTGGCTTATTTCCACACATGACTCGGTGGATGTAACCATTTTTGAAAAGTTTTTGTTAATTCGTCAAATGTATCGATCTTATTAGTGGAATTTGTGATGGAACTCATGATTGTTATATTTTGAAATAATTATGTATGCTATATCATGCATATCATTTAAATGCTCTACTTGTCTTGACTTGAGGTCACAGGTCAAGGACATGGCTCATATATAAAAAAAAAAAAAATAGCTCATAATTGTGATATCTCAAGATCTGGTTGACGGATTACAGTCAAAATTGAGTTTACACAATTAATTCAGAGCATTTTAATTTGGGCTTGATCAAAATAAGCAAAGGAACGTTTTTTTAATGCGCGTAGGTTGAAGATCCATCTAGTTCTTAATTAGATAGAAATTAACGATAGTTTTATTAGGTTTATTATCAAGCATGGTTGATGTTCGTACCTTGTTTTTGCAATCATGTTTTACAAATTGTTGTCATTTAGCAATAGTTGATCAAATCAACATTTTTGGATATTTGTTCTTGCCCAGCTTATAGTAAACATTTTATCCTTTTGTAATTACACATGATTTTGTAAGTAAACTTTAATTTTTGTGATCAAAGGTGCATTTATCAGAATTTGTCCAATGAGAAATGATAAAATGCTGAGGTTCATGATTGTGAAAATTTAATAATTCCAGGCAGATATTGTGTATATCATATATATACATTACAAAAGTTGAACTACAGTCAAACCTTTCTTATAGTGACCACCTGTCTATAGCAGCCAACCTGCCTAGTGGTCACATCTCATGCTCCCCTGTAGAGAAAAACAGCGTTCTCAAATCTGTTATAGAGGTCATATATCTACAGTTGCTACATGTCTTGTTCTGCTAGGTGGTCATTTTACACAGGTTGGATTGTATAATATAGAGCATAGTTGTGGTAGTGGTGTGGCAAGGGAGCATGTCTTCCAATTTAGAGGGTTTTTTTTTTATTTGAACTAGTGTCTGGCCATCACATTTGCCCTTCAGCAAGACAGTATACTTTATCTATATATACCTGCATAATTATAGTCAAATGAGTGAGTGGAGTGTGTTTGTCTTTTTTAAAAGATCATGGCGGCACAATAAACATTATTATTTTATAAGGAGTACTCACATTTTGTAAAAAAAATACCTCAAATATCGTATGATATACAATTGTGCATGCATTTTATAGCGAAAATTTTGTTTGTAAGTGAATGTAATATTTTGCATGTAATTTTGTACTTTTATATTTCCATTTATTGTGTGTTTTGAATACTCCTCTTTACTTTACACATGCCTTTTAAAGGTTGCAGAAGATACATTTTTTTAATATCATGTAGTAGTAACATAAATTGTCAATTGTAAACAGAATAATGATATGTAGAAAAATAAATGTTTTTCTGTATCATTCTTTTTCCTCGAATCCTGAAATTTAATAAACAAAATTAAAAGGAAATTATAATCTTCTGATATTTCTTTCTTTTTCATTTGCAAGTTTTGTCAGTGTGTGTGCATGCACCTGTCTGAGTGTTGTAGTGTAGGTAGGATTGTGTGTGTGTGTGTGTATGTGTTTCTTGTAAGGGCCTTCAATCGGGGATACACACGAGTATCCTACACTATCAATTGGGGACACATACGAAAACGGGCATATCCTCGTTTCCCGAACAGCCCTGTAAAGTGCTTCAGGGATCGTCTTATGGGCTGTACTGTATGTTAATTTGATTTTTGCAAGATATCCCTTATTAGCCCATTTTACCGTTCTTTTCACCATAGGGGTGTTTGAAGAATTTGTGTAGTGTAATGGGCAATGGGGCATATCAACCTGTTTGCGTACCATCAAACCGGGGACATGCATACACAATAATAGGGCATATCCCTGATTGAAGGTTTATTTACCATTGCCCGACCATGTCCCCGTTTGAAGGCCCTTACAAGAATGTGTGTGTGTGTGTGTGTGAGTTGGGGGGGGGGGGGGGGGGGGATCTGACGAGTAAATTAATACTTTTTAAAACCGGGCGGCACATTAAAGACCCTTTGACAATACACACCCAACATCACCCTTTAATGGCTACACAAAATTAACAGATATTTGCATGAGCACCCGACCCCACCAACACCTCAAATTAAGTAAACTGAGCATAATAATTACATGGATAACGTAATATATACAAGGGTGTGCTTCGTTATTCCGAAGGTTCGTTATTCCGAACACGCAAATTTCGTATACCTGAGGGTTCGTTAATCCTAAAATGAAATAGGGTTCTTTAATCCGAACGTTTATGCATTATTGCATTATTTATTGAAGGTTCGTAATTCCGAAGGATCGTTATTCCGAAGGTTCGTTATTCCGAAGGTTCATTATTCCTAAAATGAAATAGGGTTCGTTATTCCGAAGGTTCATTAGTCCTAAAATAAAATTGGGTTTGTTATTCCGAAGGTTCGTTATTCCGAAGGTCCGTTATTCCGAGGGTTCGTTATTCCGAAGGTTCGCTATTT
Source organism: Echinarachnius parma (assembly GCA_037951105.1). NCBI lineage: Eukaryota > Metazoa > Echinodermata > Echinoidea > Clypeasteroida > Echinarachniidae > Echinarachnius > Echinarachnius parma. The sequence goes on along the minus strand of JBAMJV010000568.1, from coordinate 12,638 downwards.
CTAAAATGAAATCGGGTTCGTTAATCCTAAAATGAATTCGGCTTTGTTATAATTATAATTTCAGATTGGCGTAGCCAGTGGAAAGAAGGAAGGCATGGGGGGGGGGGGGTGCTTGCTTAATCAAATAAAAAGATAAAACAAACTTAAATGTTTGATTGGTCTGGCCAAGGTAGGGAAAGAGAGATGGGCATGCTTAATGCAGGCTCCAAGTTATATAAACAAAAACAAATTATAGTATTATAACAAACCCGATTTCATTTTAGTATTATAACTAACCCGATTTAATTTTCGGATTAACGAACCCTATTTTATTTTCGGACTAATGAACCTTCGGAATAACGAGCCTTCGGAATAACGAACCTTCGGAATAACGAACGATTTTATTTTCTGATAAACGAACCTTCGGAATAACGAACCTTCGGAATAACGAACCTTCGGAATAACGAACCTTCGGAATAACGGACTGTAACCAGGGGTGTAGTTACAGGAGGGCACATGCCCCTAACATGTGCCCCATGCAGGTACCCCCATCACTAACAAATCATGTTATGTTGACAAAGTAAAAAATATACAATGTTGCCCAAGGGTCTGGGTCACCCCCTCCGCATTGAAACATTGATCTCTCCATCGATCGTCCACTCTATACCCCCCTCTCCTCAGTCTCCCGTTCGGCCTTTCTCTATACCTGCTCTTCCCTCGCTGCCCCTATGACCTATGATCACTCCTGGCCCCCAGTTTCCCCCCATTCCCTCCTCCCCCTTACATATCGTCCTTCCTCTTGGTCCTACCCCTCCCATCCCACCATCTCTCTCCTGCTCTCTACCTCTCATTTCCAACATTAGCCCACCTTCTCCAAGTCGCTTGCCCCCCCCCCCCCCCGGGGGGGGGGGGGGGCACTCGAATAATTTTTTGACGGGGGTGTGCCTCACGGAACTCTGAAATGGGGGTCTGAAGAGCTGACTACAAGCACAAAATATAGGGTTATTGGAGCTACAAAAACCCTGAAACGGGAGTTAAGGGGTCTAAGGAGCAGACTAAAACTTTAAAAAAAACATAGACATGGAGCTACCAAAGACCTACGGAAACCCTCAAAAAGGCTCAAATGGTGGTCCAAGGAGCCGAACTAGAAGAGAAAAATGGACTTGGCGCTAGTCAAATACATAGCCAAGTCATTCTGGAGGACTATGGAGCCGAACTGCAAGAATCTTCAGGATTGAAGGAGGCAGATTAACCCGAAGAAGAAGAAGAAGAAGAAGAACTACAAGAAGAATAATGGACTTGGCGCTAGCCAAGTCATTCCGGGGGTCTATGGAGCGGCAATTTTTGAAAATCGGGTATCTTTAGAGCTGCGATTGGGTGTGAAAAGGGGTTCTTTTAAGCGGCACATACCCGTCTTACATTATACATGAGTGCCCCCCCCCCCCCGGCTTGCCCCTCCCCCCCGGGCTTGCCCCTCCCCATCATAGTTCCTCATCTTTCATTCCCCGACCTCACCTATAGTCCCCTTCCCCTAACTCCCCGTATAGCCTAATAAGTAATATATATACTCCACCTTTCCCCCTCTCCCATTCCAGTTGTGACGTCACAATGTCATGAATATTCAGCATTGTAAAGTTTCACTGTCATGAATATTCATTACCCTATGCATTGTGATGTCATAATAGAAAACATCGAGGTCAGTGCATATGCATGCGTGAGTGGTGCGAACGCGTACAGATATTTAGCGTGACACGGGTTGACTACTTTAATTGGCTCGTGAGAATTGCTTAATTTGTCGTAGAATTTTGAGAGAGACCAGTGAAATCATGGATGCCAAGCGAACAAAACTTACGGAAGAAGATCCAGCTGTGTCAAATTTCAGAGAGTACCTTCGCTACAAAACTGTGGAGCCGAATCCAGATTATGGTAAATAAGGACAGCAAGTGTATAATTCATAAAAGGAGTTGGCCTTGTTTGGCCCTGCCCGGGCCCTGCCCCAGCCCTCGGTAGCTTTGCCCCTCGATCGGGACTCATTCTTGGCAATAGGCTAAGTTGTTGGATCATACATAATGTGGCATATGGTGGTGTTGGAACTGTGTATGATTAGTCCAAGAAGACTAAAGGTAGAGACATTTACATTAACATTTGGACGTTTTTTTTTAACATGTCATACCTTTAGGGTTAAAGGTATGACATGTAAAAAAAAACGTCCAAATGTTAATGTAAATGTCTCTACCTTTAGTCTTCTTGGACTAGACTAGTGTATGATGCTAAATATAAATTCAATATTTGTGTTGGGGTGCATGCATATCTGTCAATTATTTGTTTTCTTCGTGAAAATATATTAAACATTTCTGGTCGATCAAATCATGACACGCTTTCCAGGCCAGATACAGTCAATGTTAAGCACGAATTTCATATCTACCCAGGTAGCAAGCCAACGTTGGTCCATCGTTGGACCAACGTTGTCCAATTTTTTTGGCAACGTTGGTCCAACGTTGTCCGGCAACGTTGGACCAACGTTGCTTGTGTACGCCCAACCAACGTTGCTCCAACGTTGGCGAAAACAAAATACCAACGTTGGATCAACGTTGGTCCATTGTTGGAAAATTTTTATTTGTCAACGTTGGACCAACGCTTTTCCAACGTTGATCCAAGGTTGGTATTTTGTATTCGCCAACGTTGGAGCAACGTTGGTTGGGCGTACACAAACGTTGATCCAACGTCAAAGCAACATGTGTCCAACAAGCATCCACCATATTTCCAACAAGCATCCAACATGTGTCCAACAAGCATCCAACATGTCTCCAACAAGCATCCAACATGTCTCTAACATGTCTCCAACAAGCATCCAACGTTGGTCCAGCGTAATTCACCAACATTTCTCCAACGTTGGACCAACGTCTCACCATACTAAAAAAATTAAAATAATATTTATATGGCACGCCTATTGGTGATATCTAGAGCATCCTATCCTATGATTGCTATACCTTACCTTTACCTAAGACTATTCCTATTCCTATTCCTATTCCTATCCACATAGTCCTATTCCTATTCCTACACTCACTACATGTACATCATTCACTCAGCTTTATATAACCTAGCTTCTGTGTTAATATTTGTTTGATGGTTGGTATTTGGATAAAGTTGAATGTTTGGATAAAGTTTTAAGATTTTACATTAATACATCATGGAAACAAACCTTTAGTATGTTTTTGTAGATAAATAACTTACATATATTTCAAATAATGAGTAAATAATAACATTGGATTCATTCTAAACAATCAAATAACACGATAATTAATGCTTTTTGCAGTCAATGATAACCGATCATGAATATTCATGAATAATAACCAACGTTGATCCAACGTTGAACCAACGTTGATCCAACGTTGGAATACATCCTGATTCCAGCAGCTAATTTTAAATCCTTTTATTATGCAAGGGGGTTTTAACCACCTGTGCTACAAGTAAAATAATTGACTTTTCTAACATCAAAGCTAGTGAACAACAGATGTGAAATGTAGGATTCTCGTTGGATTAACGTTTCACCTAAGCTATAATATAGATCGTTAATCCGTGGAAGCTTAATGTCCAATACCTTTTTTCAATGATGAGTGTTTAATAGTGGATCAAGATTGGAATAGTACCTCATTCCATCAATGAAGTATTTATATACATAATTCAAACAATGCACTATAGCTGTAGCTGTTATGTGGTGTTTACTTGTCCTAGGCTACTGTGATTCTGCATATTTCACTACCATGACAATTTTGCACATTGTTACACATTTACCTCTAATCAAATGCCATACCTTAAATCTAGATCATATTCTCGATGAGTATCAATTAAAACTTTAAAAAAGGGATTTATTTCATTGAATTGACAGCAAATTATGTCAAAGAACGATAGCAGTATGTATGGCCGAGTTGTCCGGCACCCTCGACAGACTCATGCACGCCAGCACTCTCGGCGTATAAATGGCAGCTGATAATAACACGTCCCGAATACAGGGAAAGCACGAAAAATATACTACAGCTAGCATACATCACCGGCAATTTACCTAGAAACTTGCAGGAAACTATAAATGGACTGGTATACTCCATCACCATCCATATACGTAGGCTCGCCCGAGTTCATACACTCACCCGAGTTCTTAAAAAAAAACAGAAATAAACACAAAAGAACTGCTGTGAGTGTGATGTACGTTGCTAAATTATCAAGCCCTCTGGTGTCTATGGCACGCTAACTTACACAAATCTGCTATGAGTAGCCGATGCGCAACAGATGCGCAAATTGAAAACTTGAAAGATGCAGATGTCGACGTTGATTCAACGTTATTCCAACGAGTTTGTCCAACGTCTGTCGAGCTGCAGTGAGTTTCTAGCGTTGGACCAACGTTGGCATCCAACCTGATTCTCACATTAGATTGTGACATTTGTATGCGGATGTCCAACGTTGATCTAACGTTGGTCCAACAAGTTTGTCCAACAGCTTTCGAGCTACGTGTTTCCAACATTGTACCAACGTTGGTATCTAACCGGATTCCAACAATGAAGGAGTGATCTGTTAATTTCTTATCCAGCATCCAATGTTGAATTCCAACATATAGATCCAACAAGTCTGTCCTATGTCCAACGAGTTGGCATCCAACCTGATTCTAACAAAGATTGTGACATTTTTATGCGGATATCCAACGTTGATCTAACGTCCAACGAGATTGTCCAACGTCCATTTCACTAGTGTTACCGATGTTGATCCAACGTTGGTCCAACGAGATTGTCCAACGTCCATTTCACTGCGAGTTACCGATGTTGATCCAACGTTGGTCCAACGAGATTGTCCAACGTCCATTTCACTGCGAGTTACCGATGTTGATCCAGCGTTGGTCCAACGAGATTGTCCAACGTCCATTTCACTGCGAGTTACCGATGTTGATCCAACGTTGGTCCAACGAGATTGTCCAACGTCCATTTCACTGCGGGTTACCGATGTTGATCCAACGTTGCTCCAACGAGATTGTCCAACGTCCATTTCACTGCGAGTTACCGATGTTGATCCAACGTAGGTCGAACGAGATTGTCCAACGTCCATTTCACTGCGAGTTAACGATGTTGATCCAACGTTCGTCGAACAAGATTTTCCAACGTCCATTTCACTGCGAGCTACCGATGTTGATCCAACGTTGGTCCAACGAGATTGTCCAACGTCCATTTCACTGTGAGTTACCAATGTTGATCCAACGTTGGTCCAACGAGATTGTCCAACGTCCATTTCACTGCGAGTTACCGATGTTGATCCAACGTTGGTCCAACGAGATTGTCCAACGTCCATTTCACTGCGAGTTACCGATGTTGATCCAACGTTGCTCCAACGAGATTGTCCAACGTCCATTTCACTGCGAGTTACCGATGTTGATCCAACGTTGGTCCAACGAGATTGTCCAACGTCCATTTCACTGCGAGTTACCAATGTTGATCCAACGTTGGTCCAACGAGATTGTCCAATGTCCATTTCACTGCGAGTTACCGATGTTGATCCAACGTTGGTCCAACGAGATTGTCCAACGTCCATTTCACTGCGAGTTACCGATGTTGATCCAACGTTGGTCCAACGAGATTGTCCAACGTCCATTTCACTGCGAGTTACCGATGTTGATCCAACGTTGGTCCAACGAGATTGTCCAACGTCCATTTCACTGCGAGTTACCGATGTTGATCCAACGTTGGTCCAACGAGATGGTCCAACGTCCATTTCACTGCGAGTTACCGATGTTGATCCAACGTTGGTCCAACGAGATTGTCCAACGTCCATTTCACTGCGAGTTACCGATGTTGATCCAACGTTGGTCCAACGAGTCTGTCCAACGTCCAACGAGTTCCAACGAGTTTGCAAGTTTCCAACGTTGGTCCAACGTTGGCTTGCTACCTGGGTAGGTAAGTACCAGAAATACAGAATGCACAATTTTAAGTCCAAAAAAGCAAAATCTCTCTAGCGTGGGAGGGGGGACACCCCACACCCACCAGCACCACCACTTATACCGTTTGTGCTTAGCATACAGAATCACATTGACGTAGTGCGTTATTTTTTCGCTCGGCGGGGCAATTGATTGTTCGAGGGGTGTGAGCGAATTCACTTTGACCCAGTTGACAATGAGTTGTTAATGGTTACGACCGGACGCTAGCGGTATAGAACAAAGGCACCACGAAGTGTGTGGGGTCATGTGTAACATACAAAGTATTTTACACATGACAGTACAGGTATGCCCACACCTGCACCCCACACACTCGCGTTTCTATGGGAATTTCGACTTTCGACTTGCGCGAGTTCTTAATAGTGACTTTAGTGTATTGTTGGTATCTGATTTTACTAAATCAGTATAATAGAGGTATAACAGGTTTGATAATGAAATGTACATAATTTAGAATAGATATAGATTATAATACGTGTGGTTTACGGGTACACCATGTGAGATGGGTGGATTGGTAAGCCCTGAAAAGGACTATGGTAGTCCTAGAAAGGACTGTTGGTGTAGTTCTGAAAAGAACTGTTGGTATTCTTTCTAGATTATTATCTTTATATTATTATGATCAACAGAAAACAAGTTGTTTGTAATACGAAAATGGTGGACTAGAAATAGTTGATGACGGACACTTTTATAGAGAGAAATTTGAAAATGCTCCAATTGTGTTTCATAGAGCCAGAAACCTCTGAGAAGTTCCCCTAGTCAGTGTAATACGAATCACTAAGTGGGAGGGCAAAACGCATTTTTGCCCCCCCCCCCCCTCCCCAAAAAAGAAGAAGAGTATGAAGAAAAGAATAAAATGTATGAGCTAAGACTTGTTGTTTCTAACGTTCCAAAAGTAATTTATACATCCATTTCCAGTTTTCGCTGCGTTGGGTGAGTACCCACCGCTCAAATTATAAATGATCCACTCTTTGATGGTCTCAAGTCCACTTCTTATTGGTCTGGACCGCGGCCGCGAAAACATTTTCGCCCCCCCCCCCCCCCCCTCCACTGAGAGGACTTTCAGCCAATAGTCTTGGTCTCTAAATTTTTGGGGAGGAGGTCTCGACCGGCAAAAAATTTGGTGACGGACACCCCCCCCCCCCCCCCCCCCCTCCCACTGAGAGGACTTTTGGCCAAATGTCACGGTCTCGAAATATTTTTTTCAGGTGGTCTCGGCCGCGAAAAAATTGGTCTTTGATCTCCCCCCCCCCCCCCCCCCCCCCCCCCCCCACAATCCAAAACTGCTTTCGGCGCCAACTGCCACCGAACTAGACAAATCTGAATACAAAAGTACGCCAGAAACAACAGTAATACCATGCAGGAGATACTCATAGGATTAACAGCGTGTATTTTAGAGTGTCCACGGGCGTAGATCGATCTGGGTGTGGCTTGTACAACATCCCCCACTTTTTCAAAGTTAAATCTTTAAAAAGTCTTATAAAATGTATAATTACAATAATAATGGCAATAAAGATAATGACAATAATAACCATACTTCTAAATTGCTATTTTAAACACCAATTTCGAAAATTTATCCACATAGGAGGAGGTAAATCTTCTCCCACACCCTCCCCCAAATAAGTATAAACATGCACGGACGATGTGTGTGTGTGTGTGTGTGTGTGTGTAGGTTCGATTGGGTTTGTATACTAACTGGGTATTAATGAATCGAAACTGGGTATTAATGGGTATTAATGAATCGTATTGGGTTAAATTTTTTTTTTTTTTTTTTTTTTTGAGCGTTTTTATTGAACCTTTGAACGTCCTCATGTGGTACGATTATTGATATTTGTGCAAAACATAGCATTTGTAATCCTATTATGATTATTATAGGGTGACCTAGATTCTGAAGCTGGTGAAGGCAGTGTGTTAATCTGCCTTAAACTGGTCTTAGAATCGCGCATTCTGTGTTTAACCGGGTACTTACAGCATTGTATTTTTGAAAACCCAGTCAAGGTTGAGCACAGGAATTTTTGTATTTGCGTTCTGTTTTCACACAAAATTAGGTTGAGGGGATCAAGGGTTTAATATGTATACAATGACCCAACGACTACTCATTGACTCTTAGTCTCTTACGCATTCAAAGTGTTTTAACTTCTTTTGAAGTATACATTAGGTGGCATTTATTTTGATGCCATGGCGACAATACACTGTTTTGATTTAATTTGCTTGGGCTTTTTAAAACTGGGTAGTGATGAATAGTTATTGTTTGTATTTATTGAACCCTTGAATCTCCTCGTGTGGCATATATCGACCTTCGTGCAAAACATAGCATTATAAATCCTTTTATGGTTATTATGTAACAGGGTGATTGGTATTATGACGCTATGATGAAGGTATTTTGTTGATGCGTTCAATCTGGTCTTGGAATCACGCATTTAAATGTATGGGTTTGACGGGTAATTACCTTTTGGATAACCCAGTCAAGTGTGAGTATAGGAATTTTGAAATTTGAACAAAGGTGTTTGTTTTGGGGTGATGGGACAATATTGTAGGGCAGATATGTGTAGTTTCTTTAAGTGTGGACATTTTTTGCTTTGTATATCCATTGTTTATTTGGTTTTCGGCCAAAGGTGAAGGGGGGAATTTTAGTGCGAGGTTAGGAATGTTGATTTATAGAAAAGTAAGGTAGTGTTTTATCGTTGTGATTATATAGGGAAATTTGATAGGGAATGGACGTGCCGTTATGTTTCCATTAGAATGGTGTTGATAATTATAAGGTTTACAAACCTTTATACGGGAATTAATGTTGTAGGTTTTATAAAGGGAAAACACACTTTAAATGTTTTAATTTTTTGGTGTGGAATATATATACATGAATTGTTGATGGGAGAGCCATTCATTATTTGTCCTGTATTACATGGAAATGGTCGATGGGTGTTTTGTGTGTGTCTGTCTCCCTCACACATCATATTATTTGCGTTTATTTCAGGATTATAGTACAAAGTTAGTTGGGTGTCGTGAGGGGTGTTTGGGTTTTGGTGTCTGCTCACATTCAGGGAGAGGTTTTTGTTTATTTTTGATTGGTTTTTGCTTTGAGGCAATGTGGATATTATGTAGACGAGCTCACGGGCGAAATAGAATTAGTATTTGGCTTTATATAAAGCTTACTTTAATTAGAGTAGTAATATGTAGGATCTCTGTTATGGAATTATGATGTCAAATTTTTCTTGGATTACTTTAAATGTTAGAGGGTTACGGGATAAGGTTAAAAGAACACAAATTTTGGAATGGTGTAAAAGTAAAGGAAGTGACATTTCTTTTTTACAGGAAACATATAGTACTATAGAAGTAGAAGAAAAGTGGAAAAGGGAATGGGGCGGGCCAATGTTCTTTAGTCACGGGTCAAACCACAGTAGGGGTGTTCTTATTTTATTTTCTCCCCATTTAGATTTTAAACGGGATGCAGTTGTAATAGATGAAGAAGGGAGGTACATTTTATTTAAAGGAGAATTACAAGGGGTTAAATTTTTGTTGGGAAATGTGTATTTCCCTACAAGAGATAAAGTACAATTACAGGTTGATTTTTTGAATAAGCTAGATAAAAGCATTTGTGAAGTTTTTGATAAGGATTATTCAGTAATATTAGGGGGAGATTTTAACACTTTAATGGATGGGGGCATGGATTATGAAGGTCCAAACACTGTATTTAAATCTAGGTTTATTGATGTATTGAAAGGATTTTTGAATAAATATGATTTAGAAGATATATGGAGGAAAAGGAATCTTAATGCTCGACAGTTTACTTTTAGACAAAGGTCGCCTTTAGTCCAAAGTCGTTTAGATTATTGGTTTATATCATGTAGTTTAGAAAAATTAGTGAAGAAGTGTGAAATTTTGGTATCGATAGCACCTGATCATTCGGGCATTAGATTGCAATTTCAAAAAAATTTAGTAGATAAGTTTGTTTTTGGAAAATCGTATTGGAAATTTAATAATAGTTTATGTATGGATAATAATTTTGTTGATGGGATGAATGATAAAATACAGGAATTGAAAAATGAATGGTTACCTAGGGTTTTGAATAAATTAGTTTTTTGGGATTTTTTGAAAATGAAAATGCGGGAATACGCTATGAAATACTCACGTGAAAAGGCAAAATTAAGGAAACTTGAAAGAGAGACGTTGGAAATTGAAATTAAGGATTTAGAAAATCAGTTAGTTGCAGGGTCATCTAGGTTTATTAATGATAGTATTAAGTTGAAAAAAGATAAGTTGAATAAATTGTACGATTTTTCTCGACAGGGTATTAGAGTTCGTTCTAGAGCAGCTTGGTTTGAAGAAGGGGAGAATAATACTCAATATTTTGAACAATTGATGAAAGTAAATAAGAGGAAAAGTGTTATAAGAGAATTGTATAAGGAAAGTGGAGAAATTATTAGGGATAAAAATGAAATTTTAAAAGAGATAAAGATATTTTATGAACAATTATATTCTTTGAGGAATGATAGAGATCAAAATAATGGTTTATTTTTTAATGATATTTTAAAGTTAAGTGAACAGAATAGAGAATTATGTGAAGGTAAAATGACAAAAGATGAATGTTTTAAGGTTTTGAAAGAAATGAAATGGAATAAATCCCCTGGAAATGATGGTTTTTCAGTGGAATTTTATTATACATTTTGGCCAATATTAGGGGATTTGTTGGTAGAAGTATTGAATGAAACATATGTAAGGGGAGAATTAACGGTATCTCAAAAACAAGGGACAATTACATTGATAGAGAAAGAGGGAAAAGATGCGATGCATATTAAAAATTATAGACCCATTACGTTGTTAAACGTAGATTACAAAATATTATCGAAGGTTTTAGCAACTAGGATGAAAAAGGTTTTAACTGAAATAATTCATTATGATCAGGTGGGATATATAAAAGATAGGAATATTGGGGAAGCGGTTCGATTAATAGAGGATATATTATTTTATTCTAAGCATTCCTTGGAGCAAGGACAGGGTTTTTTGATTGCGGTAGATTTTGAAAAAGCTTTTGATTCTGTGTCTCATCAATATTTATTGAAAGTGTTAAAATTGTTTGGTTTTGGTGATTCGTTTTGTTCTTGGGTGAAGATATTATATAATGGTATAGGCAGTTGTATTATGAATGGGGGGTATTCCACTGGTTATTTTAATATAGAAAGGGGGGTCAGACAAGGTGACCCATTGTCGCCCTATTTGTTTTTGGTTGCAATAGAATTATTGGCACATGAAATAAGGAGGGACAAAATAATTAAAGGGATACATTTTGGGGAACATGAAATAAGACAAGTATTGTATGCAGATGATATGACAATTTTTTTGAAAGACATAGACTCAATAAGAAGGTCGCAATATATATTTGAAGAATTTGAAAAAGTTAGTGGTTTAAAGGTGAATAAGGAAAAGACACATTTTATGTATATGGGTGAGGAAACTGGAAAACCAGATTGGCCTTTATTTGGAGAATTTGTTAGGGTAGTAAAAATTTTAGGTGTTCATTTTTCAGTCGATTTTAGATTAAAAGATGATTTAAATTACAAAGAAATATTAAGTAAAATAAAAAAACTTTTAGGTTGGTGGAAACAGCGGGATTTGACTATCATGGGTAAAATACATTTATTGAAAACGTATGCATTAACAAAATTAAATTATGTTTCATCCCTCCTTGTTGTCCCATTATGGGTTTATATAGAAGTGGAGAAAATATCATTTGAATTTATATGGGGAGGGAAAGATCGTATAAAAAGAAAAATTATGTATCAGAATTATAATTATGGTGGAGTTAAAATGATTGATTTTGAAATATTTGTTAGAACGCAGCGTATAATGTGGGTAAAACGACTTTTATATGGCGAAAGAAATTTGGGATGGAAGTTATTTTTTGATTATAGCTTAAGCTCAGTTGGAGGAAGGCTAATTTTTTTATGTGATTATGAAATGAAAAATATGAAGTTTATGTTAAAGATTCCACCTTATTATTTGGAAATGTTGAAAGCTTGGCAAGAGATTAATAGTTTAAGGCATTTTAATGGTTGCATGAATCCAATTATTTTTAATAATAGGAATATATATATAAAGAATAAGACTGTATTTGATAAAGAGTTATTAGAACGAGGGATCGTTATGTTGAATCACATTATTGATAATGGACATGTTAAACCCGTTGCATATTTTTTGAATCATGGTATGACCGGTGAGAATTTGCTTACAATAATTGATATATTTCATGCGATTCCGAGAGATTGGACAAATGATTTAGGTTTGATACAATTTTGTGAGGTAGATTTAATTAATTATAATATAAACTTACATATTTTGGAAAAAACATTAAGCTTTAAGGATGTACCATCAAGACAAATATATGATTATTTTATTCGAGAATTGCAAAAGTCATATGATTTACAAATAAGGGATGGACAAAATAGTTATAATTATACAGATAAAGAATTAAGTGAATGTTTTTTTAGACCACGAATAACATTAATGATAGGGAGGCAGAGAGAGTTTCAATTTAAGTTACTGCATGGGGCAATTTATACTAAAGAACATTTATTTAGATTTGGATTTGTTGAAGATAATTTATGTTCGTATTGTAAACAGGAAAGGGAAACATATTCACATATATTTTTGTTTTGTTTAAATGTAAAATTGATATGGCAAGCTTTGATACAAC
>JBAMJV010000567.1:0-68940 GCA_037951105.1 Echinarachnius parma | reverse complement strand
ATGTTTATAATATGTACGTGCATAATTCAGAGTAATCTGAGACGATAATATGCAGTTCTGTCATTTAGGTAATGTACAACCATACCACTTGCATTATTTGTCTTGTTATTAGAGTATTTCTAAAGACTTGTCGTGCGTGGATTTTGGCAAATGTTGATTTCCAGCTGAACTGCTGCAGCTACACGCAGCGGACCATTCAGTTCGGATACGCCTGAAGTTCCCGTGCTCGACGTCTGCGCGTTGTATGTACAGTACATGCATGTGAAAGTGAGTGAGTGAGTGCAGTGATCAATGAGTTTAAAAGTAATAAAACAATGATTATGGTGATTGAATCGAGTCAATCTATAAATCAATCATTTAATCTAACAATCAATCAATTAATCAGTCAGTCATTTTTCAATCAATCAATCAATGAAACCATTAATCACACCAACCAATCAATATTAAATAAATCAATTAAAGTATTTGACATCCGAAGTTCCGAACTAGCTACTTGTAGGCAGTGGCGTACCCAGGATTTGTTCAAGGGGTGGGTGTAGGGGGGGGGGGGGGGGGGGTGGTTATTTCCTCAACCAACATTTTGGAGGGGTCAGGTGTCGGTCAAGTATTTCGAGTGGGGAGGGGGGGGGGGGCTGTCGGTGAAGAATTTTCGAGGGAGAGTGTCGGTGAAGAATTTGTAAGGGGGGTGGGTGTCCTCACCCCCCCCCCCACCCGGGTACCCATATGCCTTTGAATATGAGATTGAATCACCACCGGGGGGGGGGGGGGGGGGGGGTGTCGGTGAAGAATCTTGAAAGGGGGGGTGTCTGTGAAGATTTTTCGAGGGGGGGGGGTTGTCGGTGAAGAATTTTCTAGGGGGGTGTCAGTAAAGATTTTATTGAGAGGGAGTAACAGTGAAGATTCTTTCGAAGGGGGGTGGTGGGGGTGTAGGAGAAGATTTTTCGAGGGGGGGGGGTTGTCGGTGAATATTTTTCGACGCGAGGGGGGTGTCGATGAAGATTTTCTCGAGAGGGGGTACTGGTGAAGATTCTTTCAAAAGGGGGCGGGGGTGTCGGTGAAGAATTTGTGAGGGGGGTTCATGGTGTCCGTGAATATGTTTTTGAGGGGGGGGAAACCCCAAAACAGCCCTTTTTCATCAAAGTGAAATTTGAACCCCCCCCCCCCCCCCCCCCCGTGTACGCATATGCCTGTGAATATGAGATTGTATTTTTAATTATACACTTATTAAATCATATCATAACCATTCAAACAGAGATTCCATTAATTGACCAATTGTTTTTTACAGGATAGATACAAAAAATAACGAAATACAAATATACAACATACAACATTATCTTACTCAAAGATCTGGTGACGGGTAATTTGCTAGTATTTATTGATATTTCAGCCGTTTCTGAACCGATTTTGATCAAATAAAGTTTATTCTGTCATTAAAATTGTATGCTCTTTCAAATTTTACACTCAGTTTTTCATTATCTCACAAACAAATTTTGTTGTACAGCGCACTCTATACGCAAAGTGTACTATTCCCCTTTAATACTTGGTTTAATTTGCATTTCAACATTACATCCCTGACCCTTACACAATATTAAACATGACTGTATTAATGTCAAGCGATATAAAAACCACCCTAGGGCCATGCACAAAGCTAAATAAAGCTAAATGTCATCTGCTTGCTACGGATAAAATAGTAAACAAATATACCATGCACTGAGAGCCTCTAGTTGAAATTATGGATTCCGAGGTGACAGGAAAAGCACTATGTTCTGAGGGTCGTAGACCCGAAGAACATAGTGCTTTTTCTGTCACCGAGGAATCTATAATTTCACTAGTGGCTCGAAATAGTGCATGATATATTTGTTTTATATCCTTCGCATAATCATAATCATCGCAAAAATAAATGATTTCAATTAAATTAAAGAAAAATATAAAGAAAAACAAAGCATGGATCATGGAACCATCACTGCACTGACTATGTTCTGTTTGTGACACTGACCCCCTTTGCGCAATAGTCCTAGCGCAGAGCGCGTATTGCGCTTTCCATTCATGGTTCCGCGCCGTAACAACTAATGCGCACCCAAATGCAAAACGCGCGCATCAAAGTGAATAATTAACCTGCTTTACATTACAGTACTACACACGTGTAATTGTATGGAGAAACTAGTTATTCGTACATTACACATACAGCTAGTGTAGTGCACACCGCGGCCAATTTTCTAATGACGAATTAGTGTCACGACCACAGGACAACGATGCACAATGTGCACCATTGTCGTAATTTTTAAATTCGAATACCGCTACGTTATACAAGAAATGCATCTCTAGAATATTCTTTGGAACTTATTGATATTCACGGGTGAAAATATGCTGTATTTCTTTTTAAATAACTCTTTGAGAAATCTCGTTGAGCATCTTTCGCAAGCTAAAACAAGACCTCTGGTCGCGGGGAAGTATTATAACACGCATCTCTATGGGCTCAATATGATCACCCGGCGTCTATGACGTCATTCATGGAATAGCATTTACTATTCCATGAATGACGTCACGCATAGAACATTTTTCTCCATGGGCATTACTATGTTTGGTCACATGACGCTATGTAGACCAATCACTGAACAGGATTTCATTCATGTAGGATATAATAATCTTTATTGTAGACTTTTTTGTGGACAGGTGCTTGCTAGATCAGGTTTGAGTCTGACTAACTTTAAATTACATATAAAATAAAAAAAAAAATTGAATGAAATCAAAATAAATATATAAATATCATGTTTCTCTGACAATAAAATAACAATACTACAATAATCTATGATTGTGTCAAACATGTTATGATTATCATCAAAATAAAGCCTGGCCTAGAATATTGTGACTTTACCATAATTAAGCATGGTAATATTGGATTATCACTCACAGAGGCAATACAAGATGGCAAGACACTTTGTATGATTGTATACATCGTCATGGTAATTGTAAGAATAGCGATTATAATCCAGATCACGCTGGAACATGCAAAGGATAATGTAATAAGATTAACCCATTTAGAGCTGCAATCTGATTATCTGTGCTGCCTCAAGCGTCAATGCCTTGCCATGCACTTTACTTGTATCAAAGTATTAAATGTCTTTCATAACAAAACAATGTTAACTCTTTGAATGCCACGGTCGACTCTGCATGGTCACAATACATATAATCACATCTGCTTATTAAAGGGGACCACCAGGCAAAGGACAACACATTATTATATGTTTTGGTACCGTTTTGTGATATCAAATAGATACCCAACATTTTGCAAAGGGTTGTGTAATTTATTAATTAATTTCCACCACTCACGGAACCCCTGCTACTTCCTGGTTCCATACGGGCCAAGCATTTGCGGGTGCGCCAATGCTTTCACGCGTACGTCAATAGATTCCCGGATGATTCATTCGCTCTGCAGTGCGCTCTGGCTCTGCACGCATATAGTCTACGCAATTCAGACCGCATGAACACATGGTTGAGAATGGTGATGCGTGTTCCAATTATATATTTTTTTCTGAAAACATATTTTTGTGAACTTGTTGAAGGAATGGAATACTAAAGATGGTACCTTTCTATGATAAGAATAATATTTTTGGGTGGTGGTACCCTTTAATAATAATTTTAAAAAGGATATTTTTATAGCGCTATTCACATGAGTATCATAGCGCTTTACACTATCGTTATTACATCAGTCCACGGATACACACTGCAATCATTCCTGCACATAAAGTGCATATTTTGCACTCCCTAGGGAGTATTCCAGTCAGTCGCCTGTTAGGCTCACACAGTGCTAAGGAAACGTGTACGTTCCTGGTAGACAGCAGCAAGAGTGGGTTACTTGTCTTGCTGATGGACAAACATGCACAGAATACAGAGTTGTGGAAAATAAATTGTAATATCACTCAGACCGCATACCAAGTTGATTCCCCTTTTTGCATTGTAGATGAGAGGGAGGGGGGGGGGGGGTTATGTAATTCATACAAACTTGGCAAAATGACAGGTTCGAGTGGGTTCTAGCAATCTAAGTTGGTAGTCAAGAGGTTAAGTGAATGCATCCTGATACTCTCTTAGAAGTGCCCTTTATGAAATATCACATTGGGGAGAACGTCTGATGAAATATCACATTGGGGAGAACGTCTGATAAAATATCACATTGGGGAGAACGTCTGATGAAATATCACATTGGGGAGAACGTCTGATGAAATATCACATTGGGGAGAACGTCTGATGAAATATCACATTGGGGAGAACGTCTGATGAAATATCACATTGGGGAGAACGTCTGATGAAATATCACATTGGGGAGAACGTCTGATGAAATATCACATTGGGGAGAACGTCTGATGAAATATCACATTGGGGAGAACGTCTGATGAAATATCACATTGGGGAGAACGTCTGATGAAATATCACATTGGGGAGAACGTCTGATGAAATATCACATTGGGGAGAACGTCTGATGAAATATCACATTGGGGAGAACGTCTGATGAAATATCACATTGGGGAGAACGTCTGATGAAATATCACATTGGGGAGAACGTCTGATGAAATATCACATTGGGGAGAACGTCTGATGAAATATCACATTGGGGAGAACGTCTGATGAAATATCACATTGGGGAGAACGTCTGATGAAATATCACATTGGGGAGAACGTCTGATGAAATATCACATTGGGGAGAACGTCTGATGAAATATCACATTGGGGAGAACGTCTGATGAAATATCACATTGGGGAGAACGTCTGATGAAATATCACATTGGGGAGAACGTCTGATGAAATATCACATTGGGGAGAACGTCTGATGAAATATCACATTGGGGAGAACGTCTGATGAAATATCACATTGGGGAGAACGTCTGATGAAATACTGATGAAGAGGGCGATTAATTTGTCCTGCTAAAGAGCAAGAGAAATTAATCATTCTATTGCTGTCACTCTGACATATGAACAGTTTTATAAAAGGTTTTGAAAGAATTCAGAGAATATATCCTGAGAAATAGTGATGAAATCAATCAACGATCAATATGCCTAGCCAATATGAGAGATGAACTTGGGCCTAATCATTCTCTCACTAATGGCAGATGGAATGTAAGGTTTGAAATGCATGTGGGAATTCTTGTTGAGTGAATCAAAGTCAATCTGAATGACATGCTCTATAAATGCAGTGAACAAAATACACGGGGGGCTCGGGGCAAATTCGCCCCCGAAAATGCCAAAAATTAGCCCCTGAAAAGAATAAAAAGAGCCCCTGAAAATTTGCATAGAGTTCAATGCAAATCAAATTTTAGAGTGTTATTTTCATGCAGTACAGGCAAGCTTGAAAAGTAGCCTCCGAAAAATATATTTATCAAGTTAAGGTTTGGGTTCATCACACTGTGGCCGAGAGCACGATCATGACCCAGGACCAGACCTAGTTCCACTGATCTCGAGATATGCTTGCGTAATCCTTTACGGCTGAATGAGTTAAGGGTGATTTGTATGCTCTGCTACATTCTGTTAATTTGTATGTTATTCTAGCATATTGACATCGATGAGTTAGAGCCGATGATGCTAATTACCATGGTAAATGTCGCTGGTCCCTAATCGGGCCCCTGCCCCCTGATGTCACCCAGATAGAGTTGGTATGAAAAGCACATCGAGATGAACAAAATATTGGTCCATTATGAAACTGAAAGAAAGCCTTTGCTCAAGTGGTGATATTGATAATTCAAGTGTGTTGTTTATCTAATGTTACATGAATATGATACTGAATCCATTTTAGCATCTTGAAAGGATGGATATTACACGAGTGCCTCTTGAAAGTTTTTCTTTCATAAAACGATAATCATGTGTCAGACTAAACTTGAAGTTAAAGTTCTCTGCACATTTAGTTGAATTTCATTAAATTAGTTCACAGAACAGAACAGGTCTACATGGTCTATAATTATAACTGACCAATGATTTACCTAAATTCTCCCCTTATTTAAGCGGACAGCAGTTTCATGCAGTATCTCTTAAAGTGCCAGGGATTTTAATGCTGTATGGCATTTGAGTGTATTGTAACTCGCAAAAATGCGAGCTTGGCACTCAAGGAGATAAACATGTATATCAACTTTACTGTCTATTCAAGTGATTATTGATACCGGCCTCACACCCATCATGCATTGTTATCTAAGCCATGTTTGTTCATTTGAGTGTACATTAACTAAAACTATTAACCCATTCCATACGAGTTTCTGAAATCTCCATAGACTTTGTACACAATTACCCACTCGGTTCCCGTAGTCAAGGGGTTAACTATATTTGTATCTGTGCAATTAATCGTAAATAAATGTTAACCATCTTTAATATAAATATAAGTGGTCATCGGCATACAAGATGTGTGTGTGTGTGTGTGTGTGTGGGTGGATGGGGGGGGGGGGGAGGGGGGCTAGGCCGTGGAAGCAGGTTTTTTTTCATGGCCAGTCCTAAAAGGGTTAAAGAGTCTGATATGTTGTTGTTCCTTTGAGCAAGTACAATTTAGCATTCTATGAACAAAATGTTGGTAGTTTGAAGCTAATTTTTGGTGGGCCAATGCTAATATTGAGCAGATTAGAATTGAATTCAATAAGCGAAATCAAGAAGAAGTACAAGTTGTATAATCAATGTGCCCTTCTAAAAACTAATACGTGATTGAAAATGAGCAAAGAAAAATATGCTTCGCCGGGAATCAAACACGAGACCTCTGGATTGCTAGACCGGTGCTCAACCCATCGAGCAAAAAAGACTCTTGAATGGGGGGCGTTCCCATGAAACCCTTTTCATGTCTTCGTGGCTCAATGGGTTGAGCAACGGTCTAGCAATTAGGCGGTTTTGGGTTTGAATCCCGGCGAAGCCTATTTTTCAATCATTTAAAATATGTCTAGTCAGTTTCCTCTATGTTTGAATTAATAAACTAACACTTGGGAGTGTTGCTTTTAAATATTTACATTTTAAAAATAGAATATCTCTTGGCAAACTCTTTCACTTCCGAGCCTTTTGTCACGCACCGACGCACCAGTGCGTGACTGACGTTTTCCCGGTTCCTACACAGCTGTATAAAGACCACCCTCCAATTTGGCGGGTTGCCAGATGAAGCTGAGAGTTCTCGGTGAAACGTCGCACTTACGATTACAAGTAAGTCTGTCCAGATTTTTGAATTATAAAATTTGAAATATCTTTCACTTCTTCTTTGTTTTCTCAACCAAAGGTAACCAAATGCAGACAATATTTTTCTGGGAAAAACCTTTGATAGGCCACAAGGCCTTTGTTATTCCCCCACATTTTTAATATTGTGAACTGCTTCCTCTTTCTTTTTTACTATGTATGTTTATATGTTTTTGCTTAGTGTCTTTATTTCATTGTACATATTTTTGTATTTTACATTGTTTTTATTCAGATGTGGAAAATAAACTTGAAACTTGATATTATTTTTGTATTTCATACATGCATACTCCAAATAAGACCCCAGCCAGAGTCTTTTCAGGTCTGCAGTCATGAATGGATTGAAATGTTAATACAGAATGAGTTTTTAATTCATTTTGCAAACTGTGGCCCTACTATTCCTTTTTTTATTCTCTAAATGTTTAACAAATTGTAGAGAATTGGGTTTTGGAATAGCATGAATTCTCCATTAGACCCCAGCCAGAGTATTTTTGGGTTCTGTGTGGATTGAAATGTTAAAAACAGAATTCTGAGTATAATCGTAGCACAAGATATTTGCATACTGTGGCCTGTGTATTCCATTCTGTTATATCTAAACTGATGGTAACCATTGAAGAGGCCGGACTGTGTTTCAGTTTATTTTAGTATTATTGGGACAAGCCCTAGATAGAAAAACAGAATGAGCTTACCGCCAATAATGCTAGCAAACTGTGGCTCTTGATATTCCTTCTTAGCCACTCCTTCTCCGTCCATGGAAGCCATTTTGATCAGCGTTGATCCTCCAACCTCTCTGCTTGGACTAGATTCAACAAGTGACATGCACGCAGACAGAGATATACACACGCAGTGGAATAGAACTGTCTCAGTCACAGAATATATTTTGATCGACTCAAGGACTCAAAATAGCGACTAAGGCAAATAGTCTGATGCTAGTTCACCAGTTGATCTTTGAGCCGCTAACAAACAATAAAAGGTCTTATTCCAATGCCAAAAATCAAAACAATTAAGCTTCTAGCTGGAGCATAATAGTTTGGGTGTACGTGCTAGTTCACCATGCAGTTAGCTATCTATCTTTGTACCTTATGCAAACTATTTAAGGAACTCCCAAATCCAAATACTATACTTAGAGCAAATGTTAATACACCAGATGATCTTTGTACTATTCACACAATATGACAGTGAGGGACTATCAACATCGAAATACGCTCCTTAAAAATGCACATTGTTTTGAATCTATAGTTCACGTCTCAATGTTTGCACTGTTCACAAAATATGTGAGAGACTTCACACCTCAAAATAAGCTACAAGCTAAACAAAATGGTTAGGCGCTAAATAATTCACAAGTTTGATGTTTGTAGTTGTACTCATGAGCAGAATCACCAGAAGAGACTCGCACCCTGGAAGCAGTTTTAAATGGTAATGACTTGTGATGAAAGTCTTTCCTGTGCAAACTCCTGATCATTCCCGTAAACTATGTTGATAAGATAAATGCATGATCAACACTAACTAAATCCTGATAAAGTTATATTTACTGCAATACATTGCAAATCAATATGTCAACAAAGGTGAGGTTCCTCTTATGAAACTATCAATAAAATCACCACTTCAACACTACCAAAATCCCCCTAAATCCTGATAAAACAGTTTAAAATGCCAAATCACCATGACAACAGGCAAGACTCCTCTGATTTTCCGTTTCCAATATTCCGTTTGATCTCTAACAATGAATCACAACAACTCTATGAAATCCATAAGTTTGATGCAACAAATTTAATAGAAAACCAACATTTCATCACAGGGAATGTTTCTCTTTTGAACTGTATGGATGAAATCCAGATACAGAAATTTGATCTATGTAGCTACAATGTTGATGCAACAAATGGCAAATCAGTACGTCAACCCTTCCACAGGTCCTGCTTACATCTTCATTCTATTTATAATGAGAACGTAATTTCAATCCATCAAGTTCCTTCTCCCTGCAAATGCCTTTACTCAAATATCTCTCTGAAAATAAATATTGACTCACAATTAGCAAATTATCAAATCCCTTTTTAGCTGATAATGGATTTACATAAGTGGGCTCACAAGAGCATGTGATGGAACCCTGAATGGAAGTCCATTATAAAAATGCATAAGTTGCAAAGAATAATTGTTATCAGGGAAGCGATGCACAATTTAACAATTAAAACAAACACACATCCAAGGGACAGAGCCCCTATAAATACCCCCCCCCCCCAACTATGTACCAACAAGTTTATCATCACATGACCTATTCCCGATGTAATTCTTAGTCATACAAATTTCATTTGCAAACACACATTTAAATAACATACCACAGTTAACGTATCGCATAATCATAAAACAAACACTTTGATAACCCATCAACATAGTGAACGCACACATACACATCGACCTTACACAAAAACAAAGCATCATCCACACAAACAGAACACACACACATACCACATACCCGAACACACAAATGTGCACACATAAACACATACCTGGAAACACAAACACACACACGCACACACACACAAACAAACACACACACACATACACGCAAGCACATACGCAACTATCACTATACTATAAATGCTCTATAGCGGCATACATCAAACTTTCCAATTCATCTACTACATGTAATACTAATTCACAATTAGCTACAAAATAGGCCAGCGATCAATAATGTATTACAACAATAAAAGTACATGTTCTAAATATGAAATCAAGGCTGGGTTGAAAAGGGGAAGGTAGGTGGGGGGGGGGGGGGGGGGGTAATGAAATCCAGATCAATTAAAGGTTGTTTGAGAACTGACCTTGCATATCATTGATTGGGAGACCATGTTCTTAATTAATAAATTATGAGTTCCTAGAGCTACACATTGTCAGGGATTCATGGATATTTGTAATTTATGAGTGTACTCAAGAAATAAAGAATACATTCCACACAAAGTGTACAGTCAAAATGAATTTATTGACTGAAATCATAATTCATAGTCTCAAGCTCAGAGACATGTAACAATATTCTTTATAATTTCAAGCATTAATAAAACTCTGTAATGCATACAAATCAACAAGTTAATTAAGCATCTTGCTAAGAATGCGTAATGAGACGTTAAACGTATTTTGAACAAAACCAAACACAAAGTAAAGACTTCACAAGCCTACAATGTATAAACTTATTCTTTCTGCCTTCACAAAGAACAAAAGAATATTCAAAATCAAAGTAACTTAAAAGTCCTTTAAATCACACATCTGTGTGCTGGCCAACAAATTATAATAAACAGAAAAACCTCAGTCTTATCTGTAGTCTAAATTGGACCTCCATCGCGAAGCTGCGTGGACCACGCTCGAGTTCTCGCTACGACGCTGCTCGTGACCGACGATGCTCGTAACCGACGATGCTCGTATCCGACGAAGCTCGTATCCGACGATGCTCGTGACCGACGATGCTCGTATCCGACGATGCTCGTGACCGACGATGCTCGTGACCGACGATGCTCGTGACCGACGATGCTCGTGACGACGGTGCTTGCGTAGACCACTCTGCCGGCGACGACGCTCGGTGCTTTCGCTTTCGCGGCTGGTCCCTCGTCGAGCTGACGAAGTCTCGTGCCCCTGGCACCCGCAGAACGCACTGCATCCTTCCCAGGATCAGCGATGCTCGAAGAGCCGACACTCGATCTCCACCCTTAGACGAGTGCATCAGAAGGCGTGGTAACGCCCACAGGGTAACCTTCGCGCAGGTCGGAATTTTCGGGTCCAACCCCAAGGGTACGGCTATATGAAAGAACAATAAATTGTCACAACATCTCCACAATTATGTGAACTGTTTTGCAGCTAACAATGGTTAATATTTATATTCATTCTTTTCATATGTCAAGTAAGTAAATTCGCACTCTATGATTTCAATAGTGGAACATAACATTTCACAATAGCAATTATGAAAACGTATATATCACAGCCAATAATTCAAACAGTAATGGCGTCATTCATTGATAACATAATGGTTTATCAATGAAACCGGTTAAGATTGTAAAACTAAAGCTTCCGGTATTCTGCACATCAATTGATAATTTAATTTAAAGGCAACTTATTTTCACAAAATAATTACAATTGCCGTTCAATAATGGAGAAAACTTTACTAACAAAACAATCATACAGTATTCATGAACATTTACATCTTATTAAGTTGTCGGTAAATGATCAATCCTTTCACGTCAACAATACACGTTTACATTATATTTTCCAGACGTGGTCTCTTCTTATATTATACAATAAAGAAAACATATTTAGCAAGACGGCAAACTTACAGTTACATCCTGTCAACATCCGCGTGGAAACCGGGAGTCATGGCCTCTGTTGCGCCGGTGATCGCATCCATCCCGATAGCCGATGTCACTGTCTGGCTCGGGGAAAACATCACCATCAACAGCCAACTCAAAACCACTAACAGTCAACCTTTTCTCACGCAGGCAAATTTCGATCTGCCACATCAAACAATCTTTCAACATCACAGTGCATCAACGACGCCTATACGCCCCTATCACGTGATTTAAAACTAGCGCCAAAGTTACTCTCGCGCAAGCTAACTGGACGACACTGATCACACCCCTTTTACGTCATATACGCAATTACCATATCAATTTATGTATCAAGCTATGCCAGTCTACCGCACGCAAACCCGCATCTCGCTAAATAGAACCGGCCAACCGGGACATGTTATTATGTAACACTACCACTGGCCCCAAGAAACGGCACACGCCGATCGACTATTCAGGCCAATCCTCACTACACAATAAAACCAATACAATGGAATCACAACCATTGCTATAATAGCCCAAATTCCAACTACGTATAGCCCAATTAATCAACGATTAGCAATCCGTCCTCCCATTAATATAAAGGATAGTTTAACTAATACTAGTCCCTAACAACCAAACAGTAGTGATAGTATCCCTTCCATGGAAACAACGCCACAATCGCTTCAAAATATTTTCAAACTGCCTTATTCTAAATCAGGCAGACCCATGTCGCGATCTCTCGTGACATTTAACCCCCTTCTTAAGAAAATATTTTGGGATTTCAAAATCATCATATCTATAATTTCATTAATAACGCAATTAATTATTCGTCGCATGTACGCATCTTCCCAAATCAAATTTCTATATATCCAAAAGAATAATCCAACCGTCATACTTTACACCGAAAGTTCACAATTCTAAGTCAAATGAATTCCAAAATCAAATTCCTATCAAGCTGGGAGTATATAATTAGTCCAAATTAATAAACAAGCTCTTTTCTTTCACTCCTCGACCCAGCCCCACCAGAAAGGTTCTAACGGCATCACTGCCGTGACTCCACAAAGAGTCACACATGACCAGGAGAAAGATCTCGGCTCTCCTCGACATGCAAAACATGCCACGCATGCACCTGAAGTCAAAACGACCTCGCTGACCACCGCTGGTCAACTGCACTCCCATGTGCGTCAAGTCCAGTTCACCCACCACACAAGAGTGACACTCTCGAAATTCGTCAACTCTCGACTCAAATGGGGATAAACCAGTGCCGGGACTCTCACCATCACCAACTTCATGGCCATCACCGGCACACGACAAAGGGAAAATAACACTCTCCGTGTCATTATCACCACTCTGAATACAATCATCTGTGACAAAGTTACCACGATTACCACCTCGAGTGTGCTTCAATCTTCCACCATCAAACGGACCCAAGTCCACATCAAATAACTCTAACCTCTCAACAGGTTGAGCACAACATGATGAAGATCCATCAGCTACACTCTTCTCTGGTAACTCGGTCTCCGAACACAAATTGAATGTCTTCTCGCCCAAAAGACGAGGATAACCTGGTGTAGACTGAAACTCTACAACCCCACAATGAGAAAACTGATTACTCCCACTTATCTTGGCAGAGGTTGCAACGTCCTCCGGTGCAGACCTAAACTCTATACCGTGAAATGAGGACTCCTCTACATGAATTCTACCGAGTGTGGACCCAACCTCCACACCTCCACAATGAATCAACGACTCACTCGACCGTTCCATCTCAGCAACCAAAGTAAAAGAGGCTTCGTGACCCTCCAGTGAAGACTGAACTTCCTCACCAGCAAATGAAGTCACCTCTCTACACCCTTCAGCAGACTCATTTAAAAACGACTGACCAACCTTCAGTGTACCTACTACACTGATCAGTGGAGACAGTTCTCTTGGAACCGTTCCAGACGCGTCCAGACTAGACCCAGTCTGAAGATACCCATGAGCAGTAGCAGACTCTACACCAGCCAGTTCTGACTCCCTCGGTGAAGACAGACTGAAACCTGTGGAACAAAATCCTACAGACACCAGTGGAGACCCTTCTCCACTATTTACCACAGACCCACACGCAGTGATCTGAGCAGCTTCCGGTGTAGACTGCAACTCTGCTACAAGGCCCAAAAGAGACCCACTCTCCACAACACTTCCCTCGGAAGGTTCAAACAAATCCTCCGAAAGAGGACAACCAATTGATTCAATTGAATCATGTTCTGCCGCCACAACGAACGGCTCCACCAGGGGAAACACATCACCCTTAGAAACATTAACGCCGCTAACGGCACACGGATCATCAAAGATCACCGGATTCTGAAAAGAATCCTTCACACCAGACTCAATCAACGAATCGTCAATAACAAAGTCTAAGTAAGCTCTCTCAGCTTCAAACACATCTGCCCACCTATCGTAACACTTACGCAGGCGAATTTTAAACTGAGACAATGTCTCATCGCGTCCTAAACGCGCTGACCTAAACAGTCGCAACAATGCATCTGCATCTGTATGATATTCCTCATCAAACAGATCAGTCTCACTATAAATAAATAGCGCCGAAGAAGACTTTCCCTGGTCAACTTCGAATTCAGCTTGCCAAAATTTAAATTCTAACTGTTCCTTAACATCCGCGCGCAATTCAGCACGGTCCTCTTTTGCTATGACAAATTCCTTTTTAATAAAATGTCGTAACTCCGTACCCTCAAAACCGAACAGCCTACCAATTTCCGCAAGTTCCGCAAGCTTCTCAATCACCATAGTGCACATACTCAGTCACACCGTCAAAACAACAAAGTCTTACCCATAAAGCAAAGACACTTGACTCGGCCACCGACCGGGGGAAACGATCACCGATGCAGCAGAAGCCACCTCACCCGACCCCATGTCGGATCTGTAAAAAGACAAGTTCAAATAGGAAAACAAACAAAACATCTAACACATGTTAGGAATGTAAAATTAATTACCCAATTACTTTAGATTCCCTATCGAATATCAAATATGTCTAATTACTAAACAAAATCTAATCCACAAAACCTAACAAATTAAATCTTCTGTCCCTTCGTGGTCGCCAAAAATGTCAGGGATTCATGGATATTTGTAATTTATGAGTGTACTCAAGAAATAAAGAATACATTCCACACAAAGTGTACAGTCAAAATGAATTTATTGACTGAAATCATAATTCATAGTCTCAAGCTCAGAGACATGTAACAATATTCTTTATAATTTCAAGCATTAATAAAACTCTGTAATGCATACAAATCAACAAGTTAATTAAGCATCTTGCTAAGAATGCGTAATGAGACGTTAAACGTATTTTGAACAAAACCAAACACAAAGTAAAGACTTCACAAGCCTACAATGTATAAACTTATTCTTTCTGCCTTCACAAAGAACAAAAGAATATTCAAAATCAAAGTAACTTAAAAGTCCTTTAAATCACACATCTGTGTGCTGGCCAACAAATTATAATAAACAGAAAAACCTCAGTCTTATCTGTAGTCTAAATTGGACCTCCATCGCGAAGCTGCGTGGACCACGCTCGAGTTCTCGCTACGACGCTGCTCGTGACCGACGATGCTCGTAACCGACGATGCTCGTATCCGACGAAGCTCGTATCCGACGATGCTCGTGACCGACGATGCTCGTATCCGACGATGCTCGTGACCGACGATGCTCGTGACCGACGATGCTCGTGACCGACGATGCTCGTGACCGACGATGCTCGTGACGACGGTGCTTGCGTAGACCACTCTGCCGGCGACGACGCTCGGTGCTTTCGCTTTCGCGGCTGGTCCCTCGTCGAGCTGACGAAGTCTCGTGCCCCTGGCACCCGCAGAACGCACTGCATCCTTCCCAGGATCAGCGATGCTCGAAGAGCCGACACTCGATCTCCACCCTTAGACGAGTGCATCAGAAGGCGTGGTAACGCCCACAGGGTAACCTTCGCGCAGGTCGGAATTTTCGGGTCCAACCCCAAGGGTACGGCTATATGAAAGAACAATAAATTGTCACAACATCTCCACAATAATGTGAACTGTTTTGCAGCTAACAATGGTTAATATTTATATTCATTCTTTTCATATGTCAAGTAAGTAAATTCGCACTCTATGATTTCAATAGTGGAACATAACATTTCACAATAGCAATTATGAAAACGTATATATCACAGCCAATAATTCAAACAGTAATGGCGTCATTCATTGATAACATAATGGTTTATCAATGAAACCGGTTAAGATTGTAAAACTAAAGCTTCCGGTATTCTGCACATCAATTGATAATTTAATTTAAAGGCAACTTATTTTCACAAAATAATTACAATTGCCGTTCAATAATGGAGAAAACTTTACTAACAAAACAATCATACAGTATTCATGAACATTTACATCTTATTAAGTTGTCGGTAAATGATCAATCCTTTCACGTCAACAATACACGTTTACATTATATTTTCCAGACGTGGTCTCTTCTTATATTATACAATAAAGAAAACATATTTAGCAAGACGGCAAACTTACAGTTACATCCTGTCAACATCCGCGTGGAAACCGGGAGTCATGGCCTCTGTTGCGCCGGTGATCGCATCCATCCCGATAGCCGATGTCACTGTCTGGCTCGGGGAAAACATCACCATCAACAGCCAACTCAAAACCACTAACAGTCAACCTTTTCTCACGCAGGCAAATTTCGATCTGCCACATCAAACAATCTTTCAACATCACAGTGCATCAACGACGCCTATACGCCCCTATCACGTGATTTAAAACTAGCGCCAAAGTTACTCTCGCGCAAGCTAACTGGACGACACTGATCACACCCCTTTTACGTCATATACGCAATTACCATATCAATTTATGTATCAAGCTATGCCAGTCTACCGCACGCAAACCCGCATCTCGCTAAATAGAACCGGCCAACCGGGACATGTTATTATGTAACACTACCACTGGCCCCAAGAAACGGCACACGCCGATCGACTATTCAGGCCAATCCTCACTACACAATAAAACCAATACAATGGAATCACAACCATTGCTATAATAGCCCAAATTCCAACTACGTATAGCCCAATTAATCAACGATTAGCAATCCGTCCTCCCATTAATATAAAGGATAGTTTAACTAATACTAGTCCCTAACAACCAAACAGTAGTGATAGTATCCCTTCCATGGAAACAACGCCACAATCGCTTCAAAATATTTTCAAACTGCCTTATTCTAAATCAGGCAGACCCATGTCGCGATCTCTCGTGACACACATATAGTTTTTCTGTGTATTTATGCGCACAGTGCTTGATCAATCGAATACATGTACGTCTTGTATTGAACATGTAGGCTATCATATTGTACTCATGATGTACACCAGCTGTATATCAAATATATATTTTTTAAATGTTTAAATCCAATTTATGTATGAATTGATTGAATTCAATTGAATTGAATCTGTTTATTTTACTCATCATTTTCAAAAGCTTACTTAATCATGAATTAATGACTACAATGGGCCTGTACAATTGCAACAGCCTTGCATTAATACAAACAAACATACGTTTCCTAAATGACAAAACAAACATACGTTTCCTAAATGACAAAACAATGTTCACAATATTGTTTCTAAATGTAGAAAGCCTTGTACTAGAATAAAACTGACATTGCATTTAGGCAACATCTAACAACAAACATCTAAGTTGCCAAATGACAAACTAATTGTTACAATCAGAATATTTAATTACAGCAGCCTTGAATGATTGCAACATTGAGCTGCATTTACAAATTCATCATCAGCAACCATATCGTTGGGTGAGAGAGAAACATGCTAAGTAATTTTTCAGTATGTGTAATTGAGTTCTGCACACCATCCTTGTAGGGCTGAGCCTTCTCTATGTGATGACAAATTTTCAGATAAATTTTTTTCAAATTTTGGACAAATTCAAATAATATATTTCTGGTCAGTTTATTTATATGTTTGAATTAATTATTTAAAAAAGCTGCATTACTTCGGTGATCCCTCGCATATATCCCCAAGTTGATTTAAATCCTTCGGGTTTATGTCAGGTTTATAATAGCTTCTGACCTCACGAGCAATGAAAATTAAGGGGTTTCTGGGACGAATGCTGTCATAGGGTTTTCTATAGCTCAGTCGGTAACATCACCGGTCTAGTCTCGGGTTCGAATCCCATTGGAATCCCATTTTCTTTGCTCATTTTTAATCACAATATATTTCTGGTCAGTTTATTTATATGCTTGAATTAAAAAATAATATTGTGTGAAGTACTGTCAATTCTGTTATTTGGGGGCATACATTTGTTTTTGCTATGTCTGGAAAACCTTGGGCAAGCTTTTAGGCGCTGTAAGGAACAACCTGGAACATTTAAGTGAACTGGTCTATTTTAGTCCTGTAATTTGGGACCGTTCCCGACCTTCTCTATGCATGCATGGTTAAAAGAACTGATGCTCTATGTATAGAGCATCGGTAGAGAATGCCCTGTTCCCATCTAGTTCTCTTACCTCCAATGATATTAGCAAACGGTTTCTCCTCATAGATCTTCTCCCATTTACACGATCCCCTGCTGGGTCTGCTGTCTTCCAACATTGCTCAAATACACACAATACACTCTCACTGGAAACAGGTTTTATCCAAATAATCTCAAAACTGTTCCTTTCTTAACCCGTTCAGGGTTGGTTGTAGTCAACTGGCAAATGATCACTGTACCAAAATGAAGCAGCCTTGAGCAAGTAAAAGTTAAGGATTTAAACAATATACTATCTATGACTTCTCTAGTACTGCTATACAACATCACAGGAAAGTGTTAACAATTATCAAAGCTCTGGCTGATATAAAGGCTCAGGACGGAAGCAACAAGTTTTTTTTACAGAAATGTTGCAGCATACTTTCACTACGTGTCAAAATAGTTTGATACAACAAATAATCACATTTGCCCTTCTAAAGGATAAGGGCAAATAGTATGCTTTCTCTGCTTCAATGAGTTTTCACCAAACTTTCTTTTTTTAAAGAAATACACAGTATAATAACATCAACTGCTGCTGTAGCTAAATGACAACTCTACGCTGTTTTAAAAGGTTCTCTTTTTCTGCTTTACCATGGATTTTCCTTTCTTTTTCTATATAAAGACTAAACCGAATAATACTGACTGTTTCCCTGCATAGGTCTCAACTGAATGTTGAACAATTGGTAATCTTCATTGATTTCC
Organism: Echinarachnius parma; assembly: GCA_037951105.1. Classification (NCBI taxonomy): domain Eukaryota; kingdom Metazoa; phylum Echinodermata; class Echinoidea; order Clypeasteroida; family Echinarachniidae; genus Echinarachnius; species Echinarachnius parma. The sequence goes on along the minus strand of JBAMJV010000567.1, from coordinate 50,210 downwards.
TTTAAAAAAAGACTTTCCCATGGCAGGCTCTGAAGCAGTCAAGCTACAAACCAATCTGAATACGGTGTACTGAGTAATGAGTTGTCTTCTTCATCATGTCTCTCGTATGATAATTCTGCACCTGCCCTGGTAGTCCAGCCAATTCTTAGCTCGATAATACAATCATGCAGCAAGAACATTCAATCTTGGAACATTCTCCTGGCTACAGTTTTGAAATGGTTAATTTAAATAGTAATCAAATTCAAATCATACATAACAACCACACAGTTTTTCTTGCTCTGTACAAATATGTATTAAACTATAACGTTTATTAAGCCAATCTGCACTAAAGGTCAAAAGGCAGTTCAATCATAGTACATACTACCTATTACGATTAGGAAAGGGTTAAATGAAGAAGTTATTGCTTCTCTGAAAATGGCCAAGTCACATTTTAATCATTGTTCCATACCTTTAACTAGAATCATTAATCCCCTTAATTCCTAAAACTGAAAAGGATAATCAATCCTTGTACACTTCCTGACTATGGCAACAAAAGAGTTATACAGTACTTATTGCTTGACTGATCTCCCAAAATCTCATCCAAGCATAAATTGGCTAATACTCAAATAATTTCACTGCGAGAAAGATCATGTATTGGACTTTCCACTGACATATCATTGATGACAGTCCACTTAGCTGTCTCAAATACCAGGAAATATTGTCTACTTCTTCCATTAAAATAATATGTCCAATATCTAAAAATGAAAGGGAAAAAAGGAGAAAACTCCAATTATGCAATCCAGACTTCTGTCTTTTATTTGTAATTCATCATGTATAATAATAATAATAATAATATAAGGCATTTAGCTACGCTATTCATAGTAAACTATATCACAGCGCTTACAATATATTGTAGTTGTTCATGATTGTGTATCTGTATTTTTTGTGCATATATCTTGCGACTACCGTATTTGTCGGTGTATTAACCGCTCCGGTGTATTAACCGCACCTTTTTTCAACAAAAAAAAGAAGAAAAAAAAGTGTGGTTAATACGGTATTAGCCGCACCCGTGTATTAACCGCACCCTTTTTTTCTTCTTTTTTTTGTTGAAAAAAGGTGCAGTTAATACACCGACAATTACGGTAGTCCAGAAATACTCAGCCTGTGATCAATAGAATGTTCATGTATTATTTTGTATGTGTATGTGTGCGTGTATGTGTATGTGTGTGTGTGTATGTATAAGTGTGTATGTGTGTGCTTATATGTGTGAGTGTAGGTGTGCGCTCAAACATCCACGTATGTGCTTGTGTGCTTGTGCATGTGTGTGTGTGTGTGTGTGTGTGTGTGTGTGTATGAGTGGATATTAATTGTTAATTCACCTTTAAATACCAATCAATTTCAAGCAATTGAGATCAAGTTTGTGTGTGTTCTTACCAACTAAATGTATGCAATAATGTATTGAGTATCATATTCCAACAGTTTTGCAACCCTACCATTATTGGAAGTATTATAGTGTAAATTAATGGCCTAATACAAATTAATTTCAAGCAATTTGTTCAAAATATTTTTGGATTGCAATCAATGAGCTAATAATGAGCTTGGGTATCATATTGCAGAAACATATTAAGGGACCCTACTTTTTACATGGTTATTGAGATATTGACAGTACATAAATATCACATGCCATATATGTTACCCCCTACTGGTAATCAAAGGGTAGATGGCAACTCTATTTATGAATATATAACAATGTGAGTATATATATACATGTATATATGCTGGTTGTATGTGTGTATATATCTTTGTTTGTCTTTCTATCTATGTGTGTATTTTTTCTTATATCCAATGTCATATTTTAAAAATAATACAATATGTAACACAATTACTATTTTTATACTTTCATTGAATTACTTTGGTACTACCAACAAAACTCACTAGCTATTCCTTTATCATAAGTGGCCACTGACTAGATAAAGTGTTCATTGAGTAAAGAATAGAGGCTGATTGTATCACATACTTCTGTACCCATTATCATAGAGCTTCTGTACATTTTTACCGAGATATAAATACACCAAAAAATCAGGCCAAAGAATTAGGGCAGGAAATTGACCCATTATTGTACATATATTTTTGGACATTATCACCATTTAACCCAGTAAAGACTATTTCATTTTAATATAACGTGCCTTCTCCATAGAAAACAGCCCTATACAGTGCGAGTCAAAATAAACGAAACCGGACTTTAATAGCATAAAAATCCACAATTCAAAACAAAGCTTGGGAAATTGCGTTCAAAATGATATATCATACACTCTGCATGACTTTGGATAATAAGGTCGTGTTCGGTGAAGCGTAAAGCAATCAAAATGTATGATATATTATTTTAAAGGCAATTTCCAATAACAATAGCAACATATATGTTTAGAATTGTGGATTTATAAGTTATTAAAGTCTGGTTTCGTTTATTATGACTCACACTGTATAGTTCATACTGCTTTGATCAGTCCTGAATGGGTTAAAGGGTACCACCACCACCACAATATTCTTATAAATGAAAGGTAACACCTTTAGTAGTCCATTCCATCAACAAGTTCACAAAAATATGTTTCCAGAAACAAATATATAATTGGAAAACGCATCACCATTCTAAAGCATGCGTTCATGGGTCTGAATTACGAAGACTAATTTGTCCAGAGCGAACGAATCGTCCAGGATTTTATTGTCTCCAAACGTACGCATGAATTGCATTGGCGCACTCGCAAATGTTTGGCCCGTACGGAACCAGGAAATAATAGTGGTTCCGTAAGTGGTGGTAAGTAATTGCTTTGTTTATGAATTACACAACCCTTTGCAAAATGTTGGGTATCTATTTGATATCACAAAACGATACCAAATCATAAAACTATGTGATGTTCTTTGCCTGGTGGTCCCCTTTAAGTTTTTTTTTTTTTTTTTTTTCTTTCACCTTTCCAGGCATTTATTGATTTCACTTCAAGTTCCATACAGTTTAACAAATCATGTTTCATTAATTTTCCCTTTTACATCAATTTAGACATTACAAATATGTTTTTATCATAAATGGTAAATAATACATTTTGTTTTTGTTTTCTTTATGCAAGTAATCATTTATTTGTATGCGAGCGTGAACTTCATTTAAGAATGTAAACCATAGTTTTGTGCTTCTTTCATCTTTTCCTGATTGATTTCTGATAACTATCATTTTATATATGCTCCAAAAAGCTATAGTTAAAATATCATTGATTTTGTCTTCTACATTTATTTTCAGTAATGTGAATACATTCATTTCTACATTTACATTATAAACATATTTTACCATTTGCGTAAAGTTTCTAAAAAATATTTCATTCATTTTACATTCCAATAGAGCATGACATAAATCTTCTCGACAATGGCAAGTTTCACATGTATCACTATCGCTAAGTTTCCACAAAAATAATTTTCTTTTTACTGCGATCAAATTATAAATTACTTTAAAGTTAAATTGTCTTAATTTGTTCTCCTTAATGCACACAACATTTCTTTTATAAACATATTTCCAATCAACATAACAATCTAATTTCTTTACCCAATATGATGGGCCTTCAATTGTGTTTCCATTTTTCGAAAGAAAAATATAAAATAATTTACTTGGTACTTTTTGAATAAGTCTTTCTTTTCCTCCAATCAAAACTGTTGGTATTTCTAAACATATTGGTTCTTTCACATTACTCATCCATACTTTGGGTATCGCTTTTTGTAATTTAAAATATTCAAACATTATAATTACTTTTGATTTCTTATTACGAACATTTTCTATTAATGTTGATGTTGTAATAAATCTATTATCAAAACAAACATTTTTCAAATAGATTATTCCACTTGAGTACCAGTTCTTAAAAAAGAAAGGTTTCTTTTCAAATACTACATATTTATTATACCATATAATCTGTTTATCTAAATCAACACTATTATTTTCATTTTGTGTATTCATAATGACCCATGATTTCAGTATTTCTAAATAAAACGGTGGCAATTTGTTAACAAAGTATGTGTCTACCATGAATACATCAATAGAACAATTCATAATTAACTTTAGCCCACCTAAAGATTGAAAATAATAATTTGACATCTCTTTCCAAAAGCCATCTGAACCATCTAATATTTTCCCAAGCCATTTTAATCTGAAACTTATAATCAACTTTTCAATATCGATCATCTTAATACCACCTTCATGATAGTCTTTAATAATTGTTTCTCTTTTAACTTTGTCTATTTTTGAATTCCAAACAAAATTATACAAAATTTGTTCTAATCGTTTTCTTACATGTTGTGGTACCGAACAATACATTATCAAATGAACAACTTGACTAATGAGCAATGTTTTTACAATAAGTACTCTACCAAAAAGTGTAAGGTTTCTTTTTTTCCAATTATCTACAATTCTTTGAATCTTTTGTAATTTTGTTTCCCAATTCTTTTTTACCACCAGTTCCAAATCAGTACTTATATGGACTCCTAAATATTTTACGCTACCTTCAGTCCATTGTAGTCCATATTCATGAAAATCCCATCTTTGTTGTATTGGGCCTAACCATTTCAATATTGTTTTATCTTTATTAATAAGGGGACCGGCTGCCTTTCCAAATGATTCTAGTTCTTTTATAATATATCTTAAAGATGATTTTTCCCGAAAAAATAACGATGTATCGTCTGCATATTGCAGCACTTTTAATTCTATTTTTTTATCACCATACAAAATACCTTTAATTTGTTCATTCTGTCTAATCTTTTCTGCCATTATTTCTACGGCCAATATAAACAACATTGCAGATAGAGGACAGCCTTGTCTTATTCCTCTACCTATCTGAAAACTTCTAGTTTTCCACCCGTTAACCAATACTGAACTTTTTACATCATTATACATCAATTTTACCCAATTACAAAAATCTACTCCTAAGTTAAAATGTCTCAAACATTCTTCTATAAACTGAAATTCAATAGTATCGAAGGCTTTTTTAAAATCCACCATCATAAATGCACCTTCAAACCCATTTTCATACACAAATTCAAACACATCTTGTGTTAGTCTTACATTAAAACCACTTAATCTATTTTTTATATAACCAACCTGATTCTCATGTATAATACTTGGTATAACTTTTTGCAGTCTGCTCGCCATAACAGCAGCCATTATCTTATAATCATAATTCAACAATGTTATCGGTCTCCAATTATTCAAATTTTCTATTTCTCCTTTTTTATAAATCAATGTAATAATTCCGTACTTTTGCGTATCTGACATCATACTTTTATCAAAATTTTCATTCAGTGCATTAACAAAAATATACTCAATATCGTTCCAAAATACTTGATAAAATTCTATTGTTAAACCATCTCCACCTGGAGCCTTATTCTTTTTCATCTGAAATATTACTTTACGACATTCTTCTATTGTTATTAAACCTTCACAATTGTTCTTATCTATTTCGGATAATTTATTAACTCTACATTGTTCAAAATATTTATTAATCTCAGTTAATTCTATTTTTTTACTAGCGTACAAACTTTCATAGAATGACACTACCTCATTCTGTATCTCATCTTGTTTTTCAATAAACTTTCTATCTTTTCTCAACCTTACAATATTCTTTTTCTCACCATTTTTCTTTTCTAAACCCATAAAATATTTAGTGTTTCTTTCACCTTCTTCAATCCACTTAACTCGTGCTCTAATTGATGCTCCTTTACTATCTTTTACATACATTTCTTCCAATTTATTTTTCGTTCGAATATATTCATCTTTAGTGTCTTCATTTATTCTATCTTCAACGTCTACTATATTTTGAAGTATTTTAATTTGTTGTTCTAATTTTTTCCTTAACACATCAGCATTTTTTTTTTGTTTAGCACAAAATCTTTGTGTAAATTCGCGGGATCTTATTTTTATAAGTTCCCATCTTTCAGAAAAACTAACATTCTCTTTTTTAATATTATCAACAATGTTTCTTATTTGCTCTTTATAATCATCATCCTTAAGAACATTATTATTTAATTTCCAATATCCGGGACCTTGCTGTTTTTTCCCTAACATTAATTTTATAAAAATAGCATTATGGTCGCATCGTATTGCTGGACGAATATCTGTTGCTACTACCTTAGAATTTAAGTTATTACTTATTAACCAATAATCAAGGCGTGATGCAACATTCAAAAATAAATTTCTCCACGTAAACTGTTTTTTTAGTGGGTTTCTTTTTCTCCATATATCACATAAATCAAATTTTTTAATCAAACATTTTAAATTTATAGGGGTCTTATAATAATTATTTTTGTTCTCTTTTACATCATTATGAGTACAAAGTATTGAATTATAATCTCCACCTATTACCAATTCGTGGTGTTGCTTTCTATTTTTGAATCCAACAAGCAATTTTTTTTAAAAACTGTTCTCTAAATTTTTTCTCTGTTGGTGCATAAATATTAACAATACATAATTTACAATTTTTCCCTATAACATTCATCATAATTGCTCTTCCATCTGGATTAAGCAAAACACTTTCAGATGTTATTTGTAAAGGAAAAGTACTAGATATTAAAATTGCCACGCCTCTGGAGTGGTTAGTTCCATTACCAAAAAAACATTGTCCTTTCCATTCATTTCTAATTATTTTTAAAATGTCGTCCGTCCAGTACGTTTCTTGTAATAAAATAATATCTGATTTTTGGTGTTTACACCAAAGGAGTATTTCGTCTCGCTTCTCTTTGCTACGAAGTCCACGGACGTTTAAACTAATCAAATTAAAATGTTGTTCTGAAGTTGTCATTATTTACATATATACAGTATTTACAGAAGTGTTATGCTTTTCATATTTACTTCTTCTTTCCACGTTTGCTTTTTGGCTTCAGTTTGCGTTTGGCTGCTTCTGCCTTTTGTCTATTGCGTAACTCTGGCGATTCTGCTGAAATCTCAGAGTAGTCGCTTTGTGAGTCTTCATTGTTTGACCCGCTCTCGTTCGGTGAATCTTCACAGCTATTGTGCGTCTGGGTTTCGCGGTCTGGTGTTTTGTTTACATCGCGATCGGTCAGCGTGACCGTGTCTCCTCGATCAGACTGCGAACCAGCTGATTGATCAGCTGATTGATCGCGATCGCGGTTGTTGTTCCGTATTTGCGATAAGAATTTTGTAATTTTTTCTTGGTTGGCTTTCCCGTCTTTCCTATCAGGCGATGTGCGAAGGGGCGGGGTGGGTTGTGCATCTCTTTCCTTTGATGTGTCTCGTTCAGGTGATCGCGATGTGTGCGGGTTTGTGGTCGGGGTGGGGCTGTTTTGTCTGCTTCTGGCTCTGTTTCTGTCTGGTGTTGAAAGCGAGTATGATGTTGCTGCGTTGCGGTTACGGCTGTGTTGTTGATGTTCGCCTCTGTCGGTTGATGTGGCTGAGGCGATTATGTTGTGGGTGTCGGTTTGGCGTTGTTCGCTTCTGCCTCTATGTGGTGATGAGGTTAGTGTGACTGTGGTGTGGGTGTGGCTGTGTTGTCTTTCCTGATTGCCTGCGATGTGGGAGGGGCTTTGTTGTCTGCCTCTTCTTTCTGGTGATGTAGGTGGGGTTGGGTTGGGGCAATCCCTGGCGTAGTGTCCACTCGATTTACAGCGCTTGCATACTACTGGGGCTGAGCACCTTGAACGGTGGTGACTAGTCGTCAGGCAGTTCGAGCAGGTCACTTTGTCTGGGTCGAGCACGTTTTGATTTGGATGATACACTCTACCTTTAAAAAGGCCGAAAGCCATCATTCTAGGTAGAGAGAATGAGGGTCTCTCTATGTAGATCATCCTGTCGCCGGTTAAGCAGTCGGTTAGCAAACCGTCTACTCTTAGTCTTTGGTAGACCACCTTTCCCCTTATTTTGCATTTTTGTTTTTCTAGTTCATCTGTGATGACGGAGTTGTGGACAGACAGTGGGATGTCCTTAACCAAAACTTTGACTGTGTTCTCATCCCCATCCGCCACAAAGGGGTTCGCGTCATAAACTGCTACGTTAACACCCCTGACGCCAAGTCCGTTCATGATCAATTTGACACGTAGATCACGTTTATCTATGTAGATTCTCCATAGCCCGCCGATGCGTTGGATACCTTTAATGTCACTTTTAGGTACAGCTTTTGCAAGAAATTTATAGAATTCTTCTTGTGTAGGTGCAAAGTCTCTATTTGAGTTGACCGGAATATCTCTGTTTTTAACGAATATTGGCTTACCCAATTGCGTATTGTCATGTGCCGCTTTCTCCGCGTATGACGTGGCGCTGGGTGGTGCCGCCATTTTCAAAAAACGTTTACTTGTTCGTGAGTCAAAATATTTTAATCAACCAACAAATACAGCACAATCCGTTAATCACAAACCACAAAAGTTCCATATCCTGATTCCATAAGATCTCATTGTTAAGTCCATCCAAAGCGAAATTTCAAAAAGATTGTTCATTTCCAAAAAAAACAGGGTTTTATCGTCACTTTTGGGAGAGTCTTGACAATCCGTGTGTAGTGAGATGAGCGCCCTCTATCTATCTATCTATCCCCTTTAAGTTATTATGGCATCATATTGTCATACAGACTGCAACAGAGGAAAGGGAAAGGACGATCATGTAGCAATCTGATGAAGCAAGGTAATTTGCAATACCAAGGGAAATTCCAAGGGATTATTCAATCAGATCAGAAGCCACAGAATGAAGCCAGAATAATTCAGCTTTATCCTACGCGTTAAAGCGCTATGTAACAACGTCATCACCATGTAATGAAGTAATGGAAAGACCACATATTTACTGCATGAAGGTAAAATAAGTCAAAATCACTGAGAATCATAACAAATCTAACACATAAACAAAAAATAACAATATAGTCAACACACAACATATCAAAATGTAATTAGAATGAATCCATTTAGGACTGGATCCCCCAAAATACTCCGGCTGTGATATGATGACATAAATGGTACCCTGGGGGACCAAATGAAAATCTGCCATTTTGTTTAATTATTTATTTATTTTTCAGGGCTGTACGCTGGGGTACCAAAGAGTGTAAAATTATTTTCGTTATGCTTTATTTACGCTCAAAATGCTCTCGTTGCGGCCGGGGTAGCGTTCATACAAGCGCTGCATGCACAACGCAATACACCAGCGGCGTCCATGATTGCTCTGCGGTACGGTTGTACTTCGGGTGGACACAAGATGGCGCTACACAACGCGGTACCCCGGGGTACTGCGTGTGTCATCATATATATGCAAACTGCATGATACACCAAAATCAAATCGTTTTGAATGGGTTAATAACCAACATGATACAAGCTTCAAACACATACATATATTGAATAAATATAATAACAATAACAATAAAAAATAATTTAGTAGATTTCAATAGCCCCTAAAAATGATTTTGCATTCTTCATAGACCACAGCCAAACTACGTGTTTGTTTTCTTTTCAGACCAGTCCTAAATAGGTATAATCAATACAGGGCATACCCGGTTCTTCTTGAATGATCAATGATTCTAAAATACCATGGCAACAGCCTAACATATCGAATTCTAGCATTCGTCTATCCCTGCGTTTTTCGGACTCGTGGTCATCAGTTTGCATCCTAATAATTCAGAATGATCCATTTTAGCTGGAATGTAATAATAAGATCCACCTGTGGTTTTCCAGTTGCTCACATTAGCTTTTTACTTATTACACTCAATTTAGAATGTGTTCATTACATCCTGGAATTAATCCAAAACCACGGAAACTCCCATAGCAAAACTTGACTTTTTAGCCAATCCGTCTCAAGCCACCTCCGAACTATCGCTATGGCAGTGGTGATTAATTATAGCAAACATCATGTAACCAATATATAAATAAAAAGTTCAATTAAAATGTGTATTTGATGACACACGCAGTACCCCGGTGTACCCCGGTATCCCGCATTGTGTAGCGCTATCTTGTGTCCACCCGAAGTACAACCGCACCGCAGAGCAATCATGGACGCCGCTGGTGTATTGCGTTGTACATGCAGCGCTTGTATGCACGCTACCCCGGCCGCAAAGAGAGCATTTTGACCGTAAATAAAGCATAACGAAAACAATTTTACACTCTTTGGTACCCCAGTGTACAGCCCTGAAAAATAAATAAATAATTAAACAAAATAGCAGATTTTCATTTGGTACCCCAGGGTACCATTTATGTCATCATTTAACAAAATATTAAAGATGAAAATCATAGCAATGATTACAACAATATTAATACTAATGAAAAATAACTATTAGCAATCCAAATTTAGCAACAATTTATCTTCTCTCTTTCCAAGTAAAATGAAAAGAATAACCATAAAAGTACAATAGACCACAGCACTCATTAATTGAGCCAGTCTAGCAAGAGATTTCTTCATTATCTTACCTCCGATGATATTGGCAAACTGTGGCTCCTTCCATACACTCGGGGCTTCATTATCATTGGGCTCAAGTTCTGCGGCCATTTTGGCTGACCACCCCAAAAGTGACCACTAATATCCACTAATCATTAACAAATGGTATGTCATTCCAACAGTTAATAAAACCAAACAGCCATCTGGTAGCAAAAACCAAAGCCAAAGGTGCAGTTACTGCCACTTTAACGTCAAGAATTATAAAGGTATTCCGACAATCATAAAAACCAAGTAACCTTCTTACAAAGGTGTGAGTTTATTCCAATTGCTCACACCTCGACTGGTATATATATATATGGTTAAGTCAACCAACTGTCACTGATGTGACATATATATATCACCCCCTGGTGATTGGTGCCTGTATGTAAACTGAAGCTACAGCTGCAGGGGCGAGCTACATATGTCAGTTTATGTCATAATTTGATATGGCAAATCACATCACTCTATACCGCCTACGATCCCCTATCTCCTTTTGGGCAATTAACCATTGGCTTTCAGTAGGCTAGCTGGGCCGTATGTTTGATCAACTCGCACTCACTACACACACACACACACTCACACTCACACTCACCGACAGACATACTCACACATACACACACGCACCCGCACTGACAGACACACACACACACACACAAATAGTATTACACACACTCACGCACGCACACATGCACACACACACACACACACCGACAGACATACTCACACACACACACACACACACACGCACACACTGACAGATATACTCACACACATGCACACACACACACACACACCCACACATACACGGCACATCATGTAAGCCCACGACACTGAGAGTGATAGTGATATCCCCACTCTTTCAATTAGTCATAGAAGCTGAACTTGAACTAATATCCACTTCATATCAACATATATTTTAGCTAATTTAGAAGTAGTGAAATTTTGTTTGTCTTTCAGTGATATGTTTGATCTCAGCAGGGATCTCAGCACATACAAATACACAAATCCAAACATACATACACATACACCAATACATACCGCATTATGATGCAAGCCCCCCGAGCCTATACCTGATAGGTATACACTCCCTCTCTCAATTAGTAAAGGGAGGCTAAAATAAATAATACAAAATAGTTAACAAAAAAAATAGCTTATAAAAAAGCTAACAGGCTCAAAACAATAATAAAATAGCTAATAAAAGCTAGATAATAAAAAGCTAATAACACATTCATAACGCTCACTACATATAGAAGATGGATAGCGTGGGCTATACAGAACCAAAGATTGGCGCTGCCCTATATGTATGTGTCTATACTGCCACCGGAAGTACTTAACTTTTCAAAAGCTATGTGAACAGTTAATGAGCATTTCATATATGTCATTTCATTTTTTCATCACATTTTCATCTCTGTGTCTGGGCGAGATAAGTGATTTTGCAGGCATTTGGCCTCATTTTCATTTCGTAATCATGCCAATGGAACGGATGTTCGTTAACCTTCAATGGAATATGGGGCATATTTCCTGAAAACCGTGATGGGTTTGAGTTCGGAAACCTTTTTGGCATTTTTTTTCTTCACACAAAACAACCCTTTGCTCGCTTTTATTTTTGAAAAATATTCTCAAAATAAGTAACTATTTTTTCAATCTGAAAATTTGGCATCACGTAGAGAAGACTCGACTTACCAGATGGCATGCAGAGCTCATGCAATTGAGCCAAAATCTACCTAATAATGCCCTCCTCACTCTTATCTGACGACAAACAGCCCGAGCACTCTCCGAGCATTCAAGAACCAGTCCTGAATGGGTTTATGGTCCTGCTCAGATTGTGGGTTGCATAGTAGATCGGTTGATCTTTCGGCCATTTTACGTGATTTAGACTTCTCTTAATCTTTTACTTCTGAATGGGTTTATGGTCCTGCTCAGATTGTGGGTTGCATAGTAGATCGGTTGATCTTTCGGCCATTTTACGTGATTTAGACTTCTCTTAATCTTTTACTTCTGAAGAAAAGTAAGAACATTTCTAGGTCTTTCACTTCAACGGTACATCAGGCATACAATTGTTCATTATAGACCACTCTGTCTTGATGATATGATTTAGATTCCTCAGAGTCTACCAGCATTAAAAGGAAATATATATTACTTCTATATTTTCTTTCAGTAATGGCATAACTCTATTCACATTCAATTAAAATACAGTTCTAGATCCATCTTAAAACCTGTCTGTCTCTCGATATGAAATGGGCCCTGGGTACCAGTCTTGATGAAGCAGAAACACACTCTGTGGAGTGTGGGTTTTAGGTCATAAAAGTCCCCATTGGTCTACATCTTTCAGATGCTGCCTGGATGCTCATTATAATATCATCAATGACGATGTTTGCACATTAAACTCCTTATATTCAATGCGACCTTTACTTAAACGCAAGATTAAGTCCCAGTCTTCTTCTCCAGACTGTATATATTTTTTGCTAACGAGTGGGAAAGATAAAAGAATCTCATGATTAGATGAAAAACAAAACTAAAGATGGGCTTCGGTGTAATACATGTATATAGCACAGATCATATAAGTTGAAAAAGGGAAACTTTCCAGGACTTGAATTGATATCACTTTTTCATATTATTTGGAATTGATCAAACATCTTGGAGAGTGCTCCAGCTATCCAAGTCGAGAAAGATATGCATTAATTTCCTTGAAAGCAAATTTCTTCTAGAGAATCGATATAAAGCAAATTGATTTGTCACATTAGATAGTAATATTAAAGTCCCCACAGCTGCTTAAATTGGATAAATTATAAGAGAAATTAGTTTTAACTCAAAGGACTCAAAGTGGACATTTCATATGTGACATGCATACTTACTGATAAAAAATCAGGTAAAGGGCCTGGCAATGAGGCTACACCCTATTTAACTTTCCAGCTGCAATCTCCCATGAATATTGATTTCTTCTTGTCTCTAATTTCTCGTAATAATAGCGATGACGTAGAAAGGAAAATAGCAAATAGCAGGCTATAACAAATGCTTCTAAAAATATCTTGGATTTATGCTGGTCATGATTCAGATTAATCCCCCCCCCCCCAACAAAAACAAAAACAAACAAACAAACAAACAAAAACAAAACACAAAAACACAAAAAAACAACTACAACAAAAAACATTTAAAAATAAAACATTGGTTTAAAATTAACCAGTTGAACACTGGTACCAAAAATATTTGTTATTGTGTTTGTGGACAATGCATGCTATACCTAAATCAAATGGTATGACTGCAATGGGTTAACCCGTTCCCTACGAGATTCTGAAATCCCCATAGACTTTGTACATAGCCCACCCGGTTCCCGTAAGCAACGGGTTAAAACACACACATTTGTAATTTTCAACAGACTCCAGCCAAAAATAGCTTCGTCCCATCTCAGTCCTGAACTGGTTAATTAAATGAGGACATTTTTGTATTCATACCCACATCTCTTCAAGGACAAATTAAATAGAATTAACGGGTCCTTTTCACATGCCATGCATGTCTGCACCTACATGCATTGTAAGACTTGCCATCAAACAATATCAATGTGACTTTTTGAACTATTACAATATGCCATACTGTGCAATGGAGAACAATTTTACAGTCTCAATCCATTTTGAGAATCTGAGCCTTCCATTTTACTGACAAAAAATCAAAATGTCATACTGTGTAAATCATATCAAATATTTCAAGCTCCGATCTATTAGCTGCTATAAATGCTTAAAGGGATAGTTGAGTTTTGGTCAAACTGAATTGTATTAACCAAAACCTGCACCATTACAGTACAAACTAATAGTTATAACTCCACCATGGTTGAAAGGTTTATAAAATATATAACAAACGACTAAGTAAAAACCTTGTTATCATTAAAAAATAGCTGTTACAACTCGAGAGGGCGCTTTCTAAAAAAAATATTGGTTTGAACCATTTTTCATACAAAATTGTGCATGTGATGTTTTGTTAAAATAGTGATTAAAATAGAGATATCATCAACAACTATTTAAAAACCTCTTTTGATTTTTTTTTAAAGAAGTATATAAGCATTTAATGTATTTTTTTTTTTTAAGTCAAGATATTGTTTGGCTAGACGATATATAAATACAATATTTTGAAATCAAATTGTACAACTATGAGAGTATTTGAAAGGGAATGATTTTCATTTCACATGTTTTATTCAATGAACTTTCAAATGGAATTAAAACCAACCAATTTAGTGTCATGGGGCATTTCGGGAATTACCAATACTCATGTGTACCTTTCATTCAATTTAGCCAAAAACGGACTTAAAAGCCCTTATAATAACAAGAAGTTCTAAAAACGAGATTGCACATTGAGAATGAGTTCATACATATTGTAATCATTTTCTTCTCTCTTCGTATATGAGTTCTAATGTGGACATTGAAATTTAAAAAAATTTGCTTTCAATATCTATCATATCATTTCATCCGGCCAACAGTTTTATAATTGTATACACAAAAAGAAATCCCATTTTTTTGTGAGTAATGTGTTTTATCCACATTCATAACAATGTGACATGAGAAAGTTGGGAACGTGTGTTACTATATTCAGTTCTAATGTTTGTACACATGTATGCAGTTGGCCTTGGATTCTGTAATTCATTTAATTTATATTCTGTGGATGTAAACACGCATCAAGTTACAATTATGTGAGCATGTTTTGCACCCTTGAATATACCGCAATAACAACATGGCCGGCAAGCCAAATGAAATGTATCAGCTCTGCGAACTTGAAATAAATCAGTCATGCAAGCTAATGTAAATAATGTACATGTACAATTTGAAGCTGATCTTCAAATTTAATTTGTTTCATTTACAATACAACAACATATGTTTTCGTGCCCTTGAACTCAGCCCATCTATGGCAGGCGGCATGAGATATATCACTCTTGAGTTACCTACTTATAAACAAAGTATAATATTCTCACTCATATTTAATACACCTGACCACCGAATTACATCCATCGAATGACTGCCAGAACTGGTTTGCGTCCTTGAACCCCAATGCAATAATAATAATACAACAAACTGAATGAAATGCATCATTTGTGAGCATTCCTGCGAATCGGAACCAACAACACTCAAGGATTATCCTCAATAAAGCAAGGATACTGTAATTAATCCACAATTAAGTGATGCGTAGTAAATATAGGATTATAGAGTAATGTTAGTAAGCAGGAGATAGCAAGTGTTGGAGTACGGTAGTGGCAAGGGGAGGGGGGGGGGGGTAATCGCCCCCATGTGTGGAATTTTGTTTCCCCCCCCCCCCCCCCCTCCTCCTTCTGCCTTCCAATATTATGGAGGTTTGTTCTCATACTGCCCCCATTAGTTTTAGTTGGACATCTTTACTTCTCTTGTCCCTGCTTCCCCCCTCCCCCTCCCCCCACTGCGCCTTCAGCAATTTTCATTTTAATCCTGGTGTTGCCGCTGGGGTTTGATAAGTGTGTGTAGAGTATAGGCCAACAGAGATTAATGGTGTCAAAAAAGGCTTCAGCTTCGCTCATGACCTTGCTGCTTGTTTTTCTAATAATCCTTTCTCATCATGAAATTAATATTACATTTATAGCTTGTTCGGTCATAAAGTACATTCATTCTAGTTGATCAAAATATTTCTCTATTGTTTAAACCAAAAAAAATTAAAGATCTGAAAATAAACTAAATGGTCTTTAAGTTGATTCTAAATGTGGGCTTGATCCAGGTCAGTAAATAAAACTTTCTATAATTACCATCCGTCTATACAGACCCCCCCCCCCCCCCCCCCCGTATGACTATCTGTTAAATGGTTAGCTTGTTAGTGGTTTTTACAACAATAAAGTAATTCAACTAAATATTAAGATTACTTTGCCCAATATACAAATATAGATCTGACAGACACAATAAACCAGAGAAGTGATATATATACCAGACACGAGCTGGCTCAAAATAGTGGGTATATTGTGTTTAGATCAAAACAATAGGATGGATGTGAGCCCCCTCCCCTCCATAAGCTGTTTGCTCTATCCCAAGCAGACAATGCTAGGCCACTGTTTACAATTGCCATATGTGACCAGCTATAGCAAAACCCGGCACTCGTTGGTAAAAATCAAAATGCAGATTTTCATACCATTACAAAAGCCTCATCACAAGCTTTCATTTCATGCTTTGTTCTAACTAATTGGTCAATAATTGGCGAAGATATGATTGTTTCAATTTTTACAATCATATAGGTCTTTTACACACATTGTGTGAACTTAAAATGCCCATTCTTCAAAACATGAATTACCAACAAGTGCCGGGTTTCGCTATAGCCGGTCACATATATCTTCAGTAGGCAAGCTGAGGAGCCACATCATCTAATATTCCCAGGTATCTCCGGAGGTCTCCTTCTCTTAATACAGCTTGCGTCATCAAGGACTGTTGTCATAGCAACCAGGGATGCTGAGGATGGGATGAGTGAGTGCTCACCACCCTGGTTCACTATCACCGACAGGCAAATAGGAGCAGATGACCGCTTAGCCCTTAAAACCTAGGGTCAACTAGTCAAGCCCCTATCATCTGCCTGAATTACTCCATGAAAAGCCAATCTCTCAAGAAAAGCAAGTTGGCATCAATTCAATCACTGACAAGAATAAGAAGGTACCTGGTTTTTCCTTAAACTAAATTATACCATTATCATCATTATCATCATCATCATCATCAACAATAATAATATCAATTTCATCATCATCATCATAATCATCATCATCATCATAACCATCATCATCATGACCATCATCATCATCATCATCATCATCATCATCATCATGACCATCATCATCATCATCATCATCATCATCATCATCATCATCATCATCATGACCATCATCATCATCATCATCATCATCATCATCATCATCATCATCATGACCATCATCATCATCATCATCATCATCATCATCATCATCATCATCATCATCATCAATAATAATATAAATTTCATCATCATCATCATCAATAATAATATAAATTTCATCATCATCATCATCATCCCCACAAAAAGATCATTGAACAATTTACATTCAGGAATAACAGAAGAGGGTGAAAAGGCAAATATGAGAGCTTGTTGCAGAGGGTACATATTAGATCTGCCAGACACAATAAACCAGAGAAGTAATATACCTCCTATAATGATAAGATTCCTCTCGTCGGAACCATCACGCTTTACAGACGTCATCTCATAACCGGGCATGCTGGGTAATCCGTAGCAATCACCTAGACTACGCTCAGTGCTCCTCCGACAGCAAAAAAGAAGGGTTTTTGTACGAGCGACACAACTGTCCCGTCTGTCTAAATGTCCTCCTTGGTTTGTTTGATCATGTAATTTAAAGGCTTGGAAAGCACCTTTGCAAACATGAATTCTACTCACCAGTTGCTTACACTAATGTGCATGCTTGGGGATGGGAGGCCAAAAAAAGGTAGGGTTATGCAAGTTCCTTTTAGAAGTCTCTATGTGCATCCAGCTATGCAAGCTGTGTTTGATTTAAATTAACTCTTTAAATGTCCATCAGTAGATTATGTAAATGTAGTAACTATATGGCATATGTTGTATCATAATACTGAAAGGGTTATGAGTGGTATAAGTCCCTCTTACATCACAGGCATCTCCCTACCGCTGTGTTCTAATTTCACATGCCCCGTTCTTAACAGCAGGAAAAAGGCCACATATTATACTGCTATAGTCGCAAAAACTTTCCCGTTGTTTGACATGCAAGTGACTCCAAGCACAGGACCTGCAAATACTTATTCAAGTTGGGGTCTATAGCCAATGCATGTTATACCAAAATCAAATAGTCTTGTATGGGTAAACCGATTTAGGACTGCATTGCATTCAGGATATTATTAATTGAGATCGTTGGATAAACATTGTTCTACAAAAACAAATGGTATCAAAGAGGACTTTTTAATTTATAACTCATTATCATCATGTCATAATTTTTTAGAAAACAGAGAAAAGATTGACTATATTACCACATTTTACTACCAAAAATGTCTGCGTTTTACGCTGTTCAGGCCTGGTTAAACAAATAATCAAACTGGGGTCAAGGGAGAATGCAAGTTATGCCCAAATATAACCATGTTAACTAGGTTTTTAACAGTAATATGAACTGTGCACACTTTACAGGAAACAAACCGTGTTTTCACACACAAAAATGATCCCAAAACAGGTGGCATTCAGCTGCACGAAACATCGTATAAGTGCGCAGTTTGCTACTGCGCAGTGTGCTGTCTTTTTTCTGTCTGCTGTCTTGTCTGCTGTTCTGCGGTCACGTTAAGCCCCGCCCAGTTATACGAGTTTCGTATAGCTAATCATGATTAGCTAATCATGATTAGCGAATCGACCGGTCGTTCACACACAAAACGATCGTGATTCTATAGTCAGCTCTCGTACGAAACGATGCTCAAACCCCCGTTTCGTTAATCATGATTAGCTATATGACGTTTCGTAAAGTGAGCGTTCAGACACACAATTTCCGACAATTTCCGTCTTATAGCTAATCAGGAGCTGATTCTTTAGTCAGCTCCTGATTAGCTATACGATGAAATTTTTGTGTGTGAACACGGGGTTAGCTCACTTTAACTGCCCATTCAAGGTTATCAAAGTAACCATTTTGTTGGTTGAGAAAGAGAAGTGCGTGAGGTCACTTTTTGTACTCCATTGATACATTTCTGGATCTTCATAAAAACAAATGTAGTTGTCATTTTTTTTTTTTATGAATATGAACATTAGAAATGATTATCAACTTCAAATTTGATACTACATAGGGGAGGCTCTCACCTACAAGATGGTGTGCAGAATTTAGCCCCAAATCAACTTAACACTGTTCTTGTTCTCACTCTTGTTTTATGAATATAGTGAACAAAAGAAATGATTATCAACTTCAAATTTGATACTACATAGGGGAGGCTCTCACCTACAAGATGGTATGCAGAACTTAGCCCAAAATCGACTTAAAGGGGACCACCAGGCAAAGAACAACACATAATTATTTGTTTTGGTACCGTTTTGTGATATCAAATAGATACCCAACATTTTGCAATGGGTTAAACAGAGCATTTAATTTCCACCACTTACGGAACCACTTTTATTTCCGGGTTCCGTACAGGCCAAACATTTGCGAGTGCGCCAATGCTATTAACGCGTATGTTTGGACTTTGGAGACAATAGAATCCCGGATGATTCGTTCGCTCTGGACAATTAGTCTTCGTACATGCAGACCCATGAACGCATGCTTTATGGTGATGCGTTTTCCAATCATTTTTTTTTTCTTCTGGATACATATTTTTTTGAACTTTTTGATGGAATGGAATACTAAAGATGTTACCTTTCATTTATAAGAATATTATTTTTGGGTGGTGGTACCCTTTAACTCCATTCTTACTCTCACCCTATGTTTTAATGTATGCAAACAATTCCACTTCATTTCATGCACAGTGGTATGCCCCACTTCGCATTCTTCACGTCATCGGATCAATTACCACTTCATGGCGTTCAAAAGTCGCCTCCATGGTTATCGTTAACGTAATACATCCACATCATACAGCTTTCACCTTTAAAAACGAGACGTTATTTTTGTTGTTGGATGTTAAATGATCTAAAGTTTCTTGACCCAACAAACAGAAGGAGGGATATCACACAAGTATGTATGCAGACAGCTACCACTTCAGTTCTAAAACGGGGCCTTCTTGATAACGGTTAATCTGTTTCCTACTGGATTTTGCAGCCCCCATAGTATTAGAGGGACAGTTGAGTTTTGGTAAAGAGGGCGCTACACAAAATATCATTTTTTTGTGAGATAATGAAAAACTGAGTGTCAAATGTGAAAGAGCATACAATTTTAATGACAAAATAAACTTTATTTGATCAAAGTTGGTTCAGGGTGAAATATCCATAAACATAACCGTTTGTAATAATTGTGGGGCCCCACAATTATTCAATCATTTTTAACCAGCCAGTAAAAAAATAAAAAAATTACAAAAGAGGTTTTTAAATTGTTGTTGATTATCTCAAGCTATCTAATCACTATTTCAACAAAACATCACATGCACTGTAATATTTCATTTAAATTGGTTGAAACCAATATTTTTAGAAAGCGCCCTCTTGAATTTTAACGGCTCTTTTCTAATGATAACAGGCTTTTTACTTGGTTATGTGTTATTTTGTATTCCTTTCGAGCATGGTGGAGTTATAACTATTATTTTGTAATGTAAGAGTGCATGTTTTGGTTACTATAATTCAGTTTGACCAAAACTGTACTCTCTTTACCAAAACTGAACTATCCCTTTAATACAGGGCCCTCTAGGTTCTTGTAGGCAATGGGTTAAGACCTCCCACAATTTTCACAGTTGCTTGCTGTTATAAAGTTACTTGGCAAACATAAGGGAGGGAATCATAACATAAAAAGG
Organism: Echinarachnius parma; assembly: GCA_037951105.1. Taxonomy (NCBI): domain Eukaryota; kingdom Metazoa; phylum Echinodermata; class Echinoidea; order Clypeasteroida; family Echinarachniidae; genus Echinarachnius; species Echinarachnius parma. The sequence goes on along the minus strand of JBAMJV010000567.1, from coordinate 29,357 downwards.
CTGCAATTGACCATAACATTCTTTGAAAACTTGTTATGAAAATCCACAAACACAATGGTTTACTGATGTCCTTTAAAGGGAAACCAACATATCTGTTCAATACTAAAGACAAGGTCTGGGAATGTTTTAAAGGGATCTAGTAACTTTGTTGACACGTGCAAAAAGTGTTGAAGGGTTGATCTGCAATGTATATTGTTGTTATCTCATATGTCCACAGGGTATTGTGTGAACATTTCAAGTCAAATGGACATTGCATGGCCAAGTAATGAGCGAAAATGCAGAGTAATATTCACTATTAAACTCACTGCACTCACTTTGTACACGGTTTCAAAACTCCACCGGAGTTTTTCTTATCTGAATACTTCGATCGTACATATCTTTGTAACAAAAGGGAAATTTGAAAAACCACAACCGGTCCCATGATTGTATTGTTAATACGAATACAACAAGGTATGAGGGAACCGCTAGAATTAAAATTTTATTTTGAGGATTTGGACAATGTAACTTAGTCCCTTTAAAAGAACATAAAAAAGCTGCAATTGACCATAACATTCTTTGAAAACTTGTTATGAAAATCCACAAACATAATGGTTTACTGATGTCTGTAAAGGAAAAACCAACATATCTGTTCAATACTAAAGACAAGGTCTGGGATTGTTTTAACTCGCACTGGCCCACTGGCCCAGGGCCAGTGAAATTGACAATCATTATTCTTTCAAAGAGTACATACAAATTATTCTCAATACAGAAAATGTAAATATGCACATGTTATAATAAGAAAAGCATCCAATAGTAGTTATTAAAGCAGCCTTGTCTTTACTCCTTTAACACACCCTTTTTTTATTATGAAATACAACAACTGATATTTCATGGAGAAAGAAAGGGAGAAACAAGGTTAGTATGGAAAAGAAAAAGAAAGTAAAATTTTCCTGCCAAATTGGTAGGGTTAAAATCATTTTAAAAAAACAAACTAGTTAGAAAAAACATGATATTAGCAAAGTATCCCTTACCTGTTTGTTAAATCCGTATGGTCGAAGTGGTAATTCGAGGCACCAATGTCCAGTAATGGAGTGAATGAAAAGGAAATAGGAAACAAACGAGAACACAAATTAAGATTAGAAAATTAATAATAGGGAAATACTCACATTTCTTGCATTGTATTTATTTTAGCAATATATTTGTTTGTGTAAAAGTCATTACATAATTAAATTTTATGACAAGTTGACAATCTGTAAATGTATTCAGTGGCTATGTGGCTAGCATTTGCCCTATTGCCCGGGGCAAGTACAAATTTATATCGGGCAAGTAAAGTTTCATAATTGGCCTAGTTTGGTTGCCTGATCGGGCAACTAAATTGTTGGTCAACTATGAGACAATAATGTAACTCCTTAGGTTTAAATCTCATCTAGAAGTAAGCGGGCAAATAAATTTTATGTTCGGGCAAGTAAAATTTGAAAAGTTCTGATTTTACTTGCCCGAACGGGCCAGTAGGGAAAAAAGTTAGCGTGGAGGTTTGTTTTAAACCTTTGTGCTTGAGAGAAATTTGTGATAAAAACAACTCATAAATTATAGTACAAGGGTATCTGTAATGCACATACATTGCATAGCACTACATTACTTTCTTTAGTAGATGTGAAGTTAGTCACACCATTTAAATTCAGGAATTGCCACAAAATCAAACTTCTGGGAGAACACTTTCATTTGGTAAAACAATATTGTATGGTTATTGTTATATTACATGTCACTAAAGTTATATATAGTTCAAATTATTCTCATTAGTCATCATGGTGTATGTCACATCAACTACAATTTATTTTTAACCCATTGACAAACGGAAACGGGGGGGTTGTGTACAAAGTCTACAGAGATTTCATAATCTTGTAGTGAACAGGTTAATATTAGATCTATGTGGATTTCTTGTGAACATACTGTAGGTTACACTGTTTGGTCTACTGTGAAAGGGTGTATGATATTATACAGTTGTTAACTGGTGGTGAAGGGAAAAGCACGGAATGTTCCTCTCCCGAGGGATTTTAAATGCTATTGAGGGAAGAGTAAATAAGTCCCGAGACGTAGTCGAGGGACTTATTTTCTTCACGAAATAGCATTTTAAATCCCGAGGGGAACATTCCATGATTTTCCCGACAGCAAAGTTAACAACTGTTTTATCATCTGAATTGCCATGTAACAGTGCCATGTAACATTCAAAAATGTTACATGGCAGCTGATGTACTGTATTTACTAAGTCAGGTGATAATGCCTTCTAAAGCAGTACAAAATCAGTGAAATCCACATGTATACTAGCATTACAATGGTAGTTGTGGGATGGTGGACTTTGGTGTAGCTCAAGACAGAACATCAACTCAGAAGACATACTCTCTTATATTCCATTTAGATAAATGATGTATTACCTTCCACTCCACCAACTAAAACAAACATTACAATATATTCAAATTAGTGCAGGAAAATTATCCTCCATCCCGACCCCTTAAATTCAAACAAACGTACAGCAAACATATATACAGCAAGCATCCACACCAACATTTTCCTCTACTGGCCCGAATGTTTGGGCAAGTAAAATCGTAACTTTTCAAATTTGACTTGCCCAAACAAAAAAATTACTTGCCCTGGCACTTTTAGATGAGATTTACATACATGTATGAAATTACATTTTTCTCTCAAAGTTGAAAAACTACTGTAGTTGCCCGATCGGGCAAGCAAACTAGACAATTTATGCAATTTTACTTGCCCGCCATCAATTTTTACTTGCCCTGGGCAAGCGGGCAAGTGCTAGTGTCGAGCCCTATTGAAACTGTTGTCTCCCTCCCTCTTTGCGATAATTTGTATGTATCATTTTGTATAGCTTTCATGAGATAAGAGCAGGAGAAGAAAACGCTTGCAATATGCAATGGTTTTGTCTATAGAGGGGGTTGTTCATAATCTACCTACTCCCACCATTGATAACGGATAACATGTAACTCAAGAATCACTCAGTCCCCACTGTATGTGAAGCTTCATTTATGCCCATTATGTACATAGCAGTTTCAAGTGAACCATGTGTAATATGAGTAGAGTCTATGTCATATTCTTCTATTCAATGCATATTAGGATTTCATCTATAGAGGGAGCTGCTCATCGTTCATCAACTACCATGATTGATAGCTCGATACAACACCTTTTTAGTCATAACTGAGGAGACTATTATATATTGTCAAAATTATACATCACCAGGAGAAATGTATGTGATTCAATACAATGTGTAGCACCTGAACATTTATGAGGGGTCATATTTGTACAAAAATTTGTACAACAGTATTAAACTCTGTACTAGTGCTAAAAAAAAAATTCAACAGATTGAAGGTGTTTTTCAACTTCGTTTAAAAACATTTAAAGACAACGTTGTAAAAATTTGTGAAATAAATGGAATAACTAATGGGATAAGCACTACTCTTAAAGGGTACCACCACCCAAAAATAATATTCTTATAAATGAAAGGTAACATCTTTAGTATTTCATTCCAATAACAAGTTCACAAAAATATGTTTCCAAAAAAATGGAAAACGCATCACCATTCTAAAGCATGCGTTCATGGGTCTGCATGTACGAGACTACTTTGTCCAGAGCGAAAGAATCGCCCGGGATTCTATTGTCTCCCAACGTACGCGTGAATATCATTGGCGCACTCGCAAATGTTTGGCCCGTACGGAACCAGGAAATAGCAGTGGTTCCGTAAGTGATGGAAATTAATTGCTTTGTTTATGAATTGCACAACCCTTTTGCAAAATGTTGGGTATCTATTTGATATCACAAAACGGTATCAGAACATATAATTATGTGTTGTTCTTTGCCTGGTGGTCCCCTTTAATTATTTTGTGGAAATAGCACCCAGCACCACTAAAATCAACTGGAATGGAATTGATCACATTTACTTGGCTGAACTTGTCTACAAATCCCTAGTCAGTCTACAAAAATATGGCTAGCTCAAGAGGAACGAATTAATTAAAATTGACAAATGTAGTTATATGAGGCAAAACATTTGCAATTTATCATTTCATTTATATACATCATGCATTTACATTAAATAGCATGTTTAGTACAATTTTTATATCCAATGTAACTATTCATCCTAAATATATCTCTCATAAAATTCTATCAAATGCATGTAGTAAATATAATGTATACTGCGTAGAAGTTAGACGCTTGACACAGGCTGACGGTAAACATGGTACCTTCCTAAACACAACCAGTAAAGGGTAAAGTTAACAGCTTCTTTATGCTCAAACTAATGAGAACTACATGCAAGATTCTCTAATAAAATATGTGATAACACTGGAATCTATAATAGCATGTTATACATCAGGGAATAATGAGCTCCAATACAGTACAGAGAAAAGAATAAAAAAGAATAATAAAGAATAAAGAGATGGGAAGAGAAAGAGAGAAGATTATAACAAGAGATGTGGGAAATGGGTGGAAAGAGATGGTATGAAAGTTTAACGAAAAGGGGAGGGAGAGGGGAAGAAGAGACAGGAGGGAAGATGGAGATTGTGAAGGTAGGAAGATATATGGTTAGATAGATAGATAGATAGATAGATAGATAGATAGATAGATAGATAGATCGATAGATCGATAGATAGATAGATAGATAGATAGATAGATAGATAGATAGATAGATAGATAGATAGATAGATAGATAGATAGATAGATAGATAGATGGTTACATAGATAGATGGTTACATAGATAGATATATATATATATATAGATAGATAGATAGATAGATAGATAGATAGATAGATAGATAGATAGATAGATAGATAGATAGATAGATAGATAGATAGATAGATAGATAGATAGATAGATAGATAGATAGATAGATAGATAGATAGATGGTTACTTAGATAGATAGATAGATAGATAGATAGATAGATAGATAGATAGATAGATAGATGGTTAGATAGATAGATAGATAGATAGATAGATAGATAGATAGATAGATAGATAGATAGATAGATAGATAGGATAGATAGATAGACAGATACATAGATGTATAATAGATATGTAGGTAGATAAATATTTTTGAAAATACATGCAACGGAGAGGAATATATATATATATATTTTAAAATGGCAATTGATAGAGAGGAGGAACGGAGGATGCTCGGAAGCAAGAAATAATTGAATTTTCAGGGCGTAAATGAGGTAAGTGATGGTGGGTCCACTTACGGAACCTAGGGGAAGCACTGATGAGGCACTTCAACCCTTTCAATTTACATATGGCTCTTTGGACTGTAATAACTCAATGGTCCTATCATAACTTGGTGCTGAAAGGGCTAACATCAATGTTCAGGGATGGTGCAAGGCCAAGGTAGACTAACATTAGCATATTGTACCAATGTAGCAATCGCATGACCTATTTCTCCAATTAAAGCCAACTCGGACCATATCGGTGAAGGCCTTCCAGGTATGGAGGCTTTTTAGAGTGGGGAGTTGGATATGGATTATAAAATAGCATATCGCATGTTCATCAGTGATGCAATATTTCAGTCCTTGGGTTTTCAGGTGATTTCAGATGATTTACCAATTTAAAGTCAACCAAGATGGAAACGGCGAAGCCCTTCTAGATATATGGAAGATTTTTAGAGTAGGAAGTTCTTTTTATGGATTCTAAAATAACATATTGCATGTTCCTCAGTGATGCAGGTTTTTTTTAGTCCTTGGTTTTCAGGTGATTTCAGATGATTTGTGCGAGGCAGAAAAGACATAATATTTTCATATATAATACCAATGTACACAACATATGACCTGCTTCTATTTATGGTCAACCGAGACCAATATACTCTGAAGTCCTTCCAGTTATGACAGCATTGGGAGAGACAATATCTTATGCATTCTAAAATAGCAAATTGCATGTGCCTCAGTTACATGTATGTAATTTTCAGTCGTAAGTTCTGGTTACGGAGATGGCAATTTTATGCTGAAAATCGGCCATTAATTTGCATGATTTCATACATGTAGATAGCGCGAGGCCAAAGAAGACTAACATTTTCCTGTACTGATGAGCCAAATGCATGACCCGATTCTCAAAATTAAGGTCAACCAGACCAATACGTTGGAAGTATGGAAGCTTTTAGAGAGACAATGTTGTTTCTTGAATTACTTGACTTAAGCCGTCCACACCATCGCTGGGATGTGTGATGGCTTCTGTTTCACAATGGCTTGCCACGCCTTCTGGTCTTCAGTCAGTCTTTTGGCCTTGGTCAGGGAGTCAAGGTGTCTGTTGTTTCATGGGTAGCAAATTGCATGTTCCTCATCCTTAGTGATCTTATTTCCAGTCCAACATTCTGGTAACCACGGGCGTAGCGAGTTACATAATACCTATTCAACTGGGGGGATGGATGAATAGATCTAACCCTAACCCCACTTGAATGGGTATCAATGTCATGTCTACGCCCATGCTGGTTACTGAGATGATAATTTTATGCTGGAAAATGGCCATTAATTTGTGTGATTTCACGGTTGGTGCATGGCTGAAGTAGACTAACATTTTCCTAGACCAATGTATCGAACGCATGACCTGCTTCTAGGATTTTAGGTCAACTCAGACTAATACGTTGGAAGTACGGAAGCTTTTAGGGAGACAATTTTCATGGGTTCAAACTGAGCAAATTGCATATTCCTTGTCCTTAGTAATGTTATCTCCAGTCCAAAATTCAGGTTAAAAGATGAACAAATAATGCTGGAAGAACGGCCATTAATTTGTGCGATTTCATGGTTGGTGCCAGGCCGAACTAGACTAACATTATCACCGATGTACCGATATACCAAACACATGACCTGCTTCTCAAAATTAAGGTCAACGTACCAGACCAATATGTTTGAGTGTGGAAGCTTTCAGAGACACACTTTTTCATGGGTAGCAAATTGCATGTTGCTCAACCTTAGTGATGTTATTTCCAGCCCAAAATTCTGGTAACTGCATGAGATGACAATATCATGCTGAAAAAGGGCCATTAATTTGTGTGATTTCATGGTTGGTGCATGGCTGAAATAGACTAACATTATCATGTACCTACTGTATGTAGTAATCACATGACCTATTTCCCTTATTTAAGACCATAACATTAAAGGCCTTCCAGATACTGACGTTTTTACAGAGGCAATTTTTATTGGGTTGTTTTTAAATATCAAATTGCCCAGTTTCCAGTGATACTTTTTTCAGCAGTAAGTTTGAGATGCAAAGATAAAAAACTTACCCATTTGCATAATTTCAATTTAGTCACTATTTCAGTGTTCCAAGCAACATAAATGTTGCTTTGCGTTTTTCAGTGTTCTTCTTCAATAAACTTTAATTTTTTATCCTTGTAACCGGCTAACATTTTAGATTACGCACACACATACACACACACACACACAGACAAACACACATACATCTTGAATCAGTCAACTTCAAGAAAGGAAATGCTATTGATATGGTTGTATCGTGAAGAATTTCAAACATAATTTGATAGATCTATCTGCGAATAATGCATTTTATCAAAATAAATTAAGAGTAGTTCTACATATTTATTTCTTTATTTATGCTATAATATTAACCCATTCAAGACAATTTGATGTTGGTATTTATAACACTCATTCTCCATAGACCTCAGTCGAGGTATAGTTTCTGGACCTGTAAAGTTTCTGGCCTGTAAAGTGTCAGAAATTGCCCAAAATGACATTTGAGACTTCAATCCTATACCAAAATCATCGTAAGATATGTCTGAATGATGTGTGAACGTTTCATTGAAAAAGATCACTGCTTTCCTGGTTAAAAAAGCGAAAATATGCGTCAGCTTTTACAACGGACGTTTACGAGGTTTAAGACCGTTAATTAACGCTTTTGAGCTGAATGATAGATATCGTCATACTAAAGGGGCATTTGAAAAAATCTAACCCTATTTTATTCTTCTCTTACCATAAGCTAAACAACAAGGTAGAAGAGAAACGAGGAAGCTCCAAGTAATTTTCGTGGAGTTAGACACTTTACAGGCCTCACTTTAAGATATTGATAGCAACCGGAAATGATCATACACACTGAATGAAGTCAAGGAAATACTAAAAAGGCTTTCAAAAAACGCCTTAATTTCCTGCTCAAACAAGACATGATTGGTGCCTTTACAGAATCAAGAGTCTTTTGAAGGGCAGTGTGTTTAATGGACGGTAAATAAAGCATTACTCAAGTCCATTATTGGTTAATTTAGCTGCATGCTTTCATTAAGAAACTGACAAGCCTAGCCACTTATATTATTTGTCTCGAAAGCTCTTAGTTTTAAAACCCTGTCCATTTCAGTCAAGGTCAATTTCGCTATACCTTTACAGAATAATTGCAATCTATACAATAACATGGAGAAATTATCGGATTTCCCTATTCTTACTTGAAAAAATTAATATTTGCGTAACAAATTGCTGTGACTTTTGATGGCTCCTTATTCCTTAGAATCTAACCATGAAGGCCATTTAATTAATCAAAACTGAATTAGCAAATAAAGGTAAGACAATTGCTTTGTGCTTTTTAAGGCTTTAAAAGGGAAACTTAATTTGCTAATGTTATTAACCTGTTCCGTACTAGATGTTGCAATCACCATAGAGTTAATACAGGACCCACCAGGTTCCCGTAGGCAATGGGTTAACCTGTTCCCTACTAGATGTTGCAATCACCATAGAGTTAATACAGGACCAACCAGGTTCCCATAGGCAATGGGCTAACCTGTTCCCTACTAGATGTTGCAATTCCCATGGCGTTCATACAGGTTCCACCAAGTTCCTGTTGGCAGTGAGTTAACCTGTTCCCTACTAGATGTTACAATTCCCATATAGTTGATACATGACCCATCAGGCTCCCATAGGCAATGAGTTAATTTAACCTGTTCCCTAGGGAACCGGGTGGGTTGTGTACAAAGTTTATGGGGATTTCAGAATCTCAAAGGGAACGGGTTAACCCCTTGACTACGGGAACTGGGTGGGTTGTGTACAAAGTCTATGGGGATTTCAGAATCTCAAAGGGAATGGGTTAAGGTTATCAAATCAATATTTATATATTATCCTGTGAGTTCAAATGTAAAAACACTGAATATGTCACCATCTAGTTTGAAATAACAAACAGGGAACATTAAAGTTTTCAAGTTTATCCCATTTCCTTTAATAAAAAGACAAACATAATAAAGGGCAATTCCAACATCATAGACATTACAAATCGAGATATTTCATGACTTTCCCATACCAGTACTAAAATAGTAACCTAATAAAAACCCCACAAACATATAACAACCAAGTATGGTACCGCAGTAAAAACAAATTTAGGATATGTCACATGATATGAAATATAAACACACAGAGTATGCTATCCTTGGAATAGTGAAAATAACAGCATACATGTGAGGGGAAATGAGTCAAAACCATACAGCAGTGAAAAAAATACACAGGGGGTCGGGGCGAATTGGCCCCCGAAATGACGAAAAGAGCCCACGAAAATCATAAAAGAGCCCCCGTAAATCTGCATCTAGAGTTCAATCATGTTAAAGGGATCTAGTAACTTTGTTGACATGTGCAAAAAGTGATGAATGGTTGATGCAATGTATATTGTTGGTATCTCATATGTCCACAGGGTATTGTGTGAACATTTCAAGTCAAATGGACATTGTATGGCCAAGTAATGAGCAAAAATGCAAAGTGATATTCAGTAACTTACTGCACTCACTTTGTACACGGAAGAAAAACTCGCCCGGAGTTTTTCTTATCTGAATACTTCAATCATACATATGTTTGTAACGAAAGGGAAATTTGAAAAACCGAAACCTGTCCCATGATTTTATTGTTAATACGAATACAACAAGGTATAAGGGAACCACTAGAATAAAAAAATTATTTTGAGGATTTGGACAATGTTACTAAGTCCCTTTAATGCAAAACAAAAATTAGAGTGTTATTTTCATGCAGGCAAGCTTGAGAAGTAGCCCCCCAAAAATGAATTTTTTGTTTTCCCCTGCTGGCATACAGACAGAAATCAGGTGACCTAGTTATAAAATGAGCGTTTACAGTACAAATCTCCTTGAAATGATATTGACAAAATATTGGTTTATTACAGACTTGAAGCACCTCATCAATCAAATTCAGAAAAACATGAAAAAGAAACAAACTAAAATTACGTGACAATGTTCTAGAATTGAACAAATCCCTGTGGACTTACAGAAATTCAATCCATGTATACTCGAGAGAAACAAGAATACGGCTTCTTCAAATTTTAAAAATGAAATTGTTTGTGACGATTTCTTTTTTAATTTGACATGAAACCATGAAAGTAACAATAATTTAACATTCAAAATGAGTGTGAACGATCAGCTTTAGTTAATCAAGATTTGCTCCAATGCAAAATGGTACTTTCAATGCCATTTCTGTTAGTAAACCCTTTCATGACTGGTCCTGGAAATACTTGGGCTGGGGTCTATGGAGAATGCATGTTATTGGAAAATCAATTAGTCTTGGATGACATTCTATTTCTACAATTTCACAAGTTAGCTTTGAAATATCGATGGCACCATGTGTAATTGATAACGGGTTCTAGATGTATGTACCACATGAATAGAAATTGGCATTTAGCAAAAAAAACACATTTTAATCCAATAACAGGAAAATCTTCTGGATGTGTCAAGGTTATGTTAACTCATTGTTTACAGGAACCAGTGGGTTGTGTACAACTTAAGTCTATGGGGGTTCCAGAAACTTGTAGGGAATGGGTTAATAATACATGTTTAACATGTGACTGATCACAAATGCTAAACAAATTTTGTACAATTGAATCATCATCATCTGATTAATAGGCCCGTTCTCACTGGCTTAATTAGCGCGATTTGCATCGCGACCAGAATTTCGAAATTATTTGTCTGTTGACCGTTCGCTGCACGCACACGTATGACAAGAGCTAAACAAAATAATTCAAACAAATTGTGTGTGTGTCTTAATTTACTGACCTGGGGGCCAAGGCGGCTCCATCCCTCACAAGATTATTAGCCTCATGTTGTCTTTATGCTGCTTACAAGCCGGAATCATAATTTCCTAATGAATTGTTTTATCAAATTTGTCTCTTCGAGTCTTTGTTTATTCTAATGTGCGCATTTGGTGGACAAGACTAAATGTAATGTAGGGGCCTATCAATTGTGTGTCTCACTGCCTTTAGGACTATATGCAAGACGACTCCATCCCTCACAAGATCTATTAGTCTTATGTTATCTTTACTTATGCTGCACCATAGTCAGAATCATAACTTCCTAATCAAATTTGTCTCTTCGAGTGTTTGTTTATCAATTCTAATGTGGGTCTTTGGTGCACAATATACTCAATGCAGGGGCCTATGTCAATTGTGTGACTTAGCGACCATGCAATACGGCTCCATGCCTCACTGTATCTATTAGTGCTGTGTTGACGTACATTTATTACAGTGATGGCTATTTGATAACGTACATGATATCATATGACTGATGGGTGATATTGCGGGGGAAGTGCAAAACTACATGTAAAGGTTTGAGGGAGGGTTTGTGTATATATGATTATTTTGATAACTCAGGTTTTGTACCTTGTATAATGTAACTCTTAACCTATTCCCTACTACATTTTGCCATCTATTTAACCCGTTCAGGACTGGTCCCGAAAATACTCAGGCAGTATAAAGTTAAAGTTAAAGTCTTTCCCGTACCAATGTTGGCACATAAGGTGGCGCCTATCTCCGTTTCAATAGCCCTAGGCCACACGTCTACTAAATGTAGCGAGAGTTACAGAAGGGGGCGAGTCCTCTGGTAACTCGTGTGATTCCCTTCTCCATTCTATAAGTGTCTGGCTAGAAGGCAGAAGGTACCATTGTTTAAAGTCTTTGGTATGACCCGGTCTGGGTTTGAACCCGGGACCTCCCGTGCATGAGGCGGACACTCTAACCGCTAAGCCACCATACTCAGGCAGTAGTCTATGGAAAATGTATTTTATGGAAAATGCATGTTATAGCAAAATCTGAATTGAATTGGTTAAAGTCATTACAATGCTCACCAGGTTCCTGCAGGCAAGGGGTTAACAATGTGTGAGGTGTAAAACTGAATGTGCATGATTGTCTTAAGCACATTTGTTTATGTATGTTACCAGGGTGATGACTGTCTCTGAGGAACATCACATTAGACAGATGAGGTTTTTCAAGGGAAGAGGGGAGCATCTATTCTCACTGCACCGTTTCTCCTTCCGTCTCCTATCCGACCAAAATGTGGCGAAACGGTCAGTATCTAGCAAATTTTTAAGTTCCAAGACGGTTTCCTTTCACGCGAAACGGAGCCGAATTAAAAGCATCCTACAAGACCATTCGGAACTTGGTCCGCATCATTTTGTTTCCTGCCAGGATCTGCTAGTACCGTAAATCTCCGTGTATAAGACGCACTTTTTTTCTGTCGGAAAAATTTCAAAGTGGGGGGTGCGTTTTTTTTTTAGACACCCTGTAGTGCTGTTGAATGCGTATAACACTGGTCTAGGGCATGACAAGAACTTGCTGTCATATGTAGCATTCATCAACATAATACCTTTTTCTCACATAAAAAATATTGGTTAGTAAAAAAAATTGAACATTTATTGAGCAGTAACACTGCTGCTAATGAATCGTTGGGTGCGTTTTATACACGAGTGCGTTTTATACACGAGTGCGTCTTATACACGGAGATTTACGGTACCTTCCGGATGTCAAACGGATAGGAAACGGAAGGAGAAACAGTGCAGTGAGACTAGGCCATAAGTTGCCTAGTCCTTCAATGTCCAACTTGACCTCAGATTTGACCCATTCTTACGTCAGGCAGGATCTTGTGTCTATAAATAGATTTTATGTATGATTGGCAATCTGTTTGCGTACAACTGTAATGCATAGGATGGCTCCCCACAAAATGATCATACAAATGATATTTTCTAAATCAATGACATCCAAATGTGGGAGGCGGGCTGCCACAACGAGCTGCAAAAACGGAGTCAATGCCAATTTAAAAAAGAAAGCCCTGTTGTAAAATACAAAAATGCCTTTCAAATGATACTTTGCTTATTACATGTCAAGGTATTCTGTTAAAGTTATTATTGTAAGTATCCCATATCTTCTTATTGTTATTATTTTGTGTAAGTTTTGGTTGCACTTTTCTCGAATTGACAAAACTGGAGATATTGCATTATGCATCCAAACTCTTCATACTAATATCGCTATGCACGCATATCCTATGAAATGCAAACAAAGTATTTGCTTTTCAGTATCGTTTCATTTTTTCCTGCTTGTGCACCTGCGCTTGTGACATACATACATGTATATGTCCCGTCGTCTACTATTTTTATTTTAAAGACCTGCAATTGCATTGCATGGCACTGCAATGACCGTCATATCTTTTATTATTCTGTTTTCTTTGATGAAAAATATCTTCATGGTGAATATATAAAGGCTCAGAAATATCTAGTAAGGGTTTCTTTTTAAATATAATTTAAATATCTCTCATGTTTCTTGTTGATATTTATAATACATGTAATATATTCACATGATAGTATGCCCATAATGATATGCACAATTACATCGCTTTACACATTTGAAATTACAATAAGATGCAAATTCAATTATGAATTACGCAATATTGTCTTTTATAACATTACAATAGGAAAATCATGGAACATACAAGTGTGTCTTGTTTTAAATTGCACATAAATTCAATCAAACATATATGTACTCAACCACACACAAAAAACACATGCACACACACACACAAGCCCCCAAGCAATCATACATACACAAACACACACATACGAAGAGACAAATTTGATTAGACTATCTATTAGGAATCTTGTCCCATTCACTCTTCACGAGTGTGGAATGAATTATCGCTACCCCTTCAGCCTGACTTCATGTAGGGAAGAGAGAAGTTTAGGGAGCATTTATGTATGTAATAAGTCTGTGCTCAGCATTTATTGAGGTGATTTTGTTCTGACTCGACCACAAACACCTCAGGGATCTGCCTAGAATCCTTAATGAAATATAATTTGATGAGTTTTTACAAGTTTATGTAGTTTGCAGTGTTGTGCAAAATTTGATGAGCATCTATCACATAAATGAATTAGTCACTGTTTGAATAATTTCAAGAGAAGAATCAGGAGCAGCAAGGCTGGAAGGGGGGGGGGGGGGGGTAACCTCCTACCCTCTGTGAATAGCATCAGCTTGGAATACTTGCCCCCTCCCAACTACCCTACACCCCCCCCCCCCCCCCCCCCCTCACATTATACCCTTTAGGATGGATAACAATTTAGGGTAAATTCCTTATTATGACAAATAAAAGTATTTAACACATTGGAGATGGTTTAAGTTTGTATATATAACTACCCTATAATAAATGTAGTAACGTACATTATCATATCAATAATACAGCTCAGACTTACAGGAGCAGGCAATTTTTCTTTAGTTCATAAATCAGTTGTTATAACCCATCAGTGCCTAAGGCCCACATATTTGTGGTTTGGTAGTCCTACACTTTAACATGAAGAAGACTAGTTACGTGAAGTGAACAAGAAGAAAGAGCATAAATTTCTCTATTTTTAGAGCCCTATTTTGTTACTCTACCTGCTTTAGTTATTTTTTAATGATTTTTATTATTGCGTAAATCGCTATAATTTAGAAAAATCCTTAAATTGGCAACACATTGTGATATTTTAAAAACAGATATTGACATTCAAATTGGCAACTTTGCGGCAAAGTCACTACATATTTGTCTTAAATTATAACTACTAAATATTTTCCACCTATTTTCATGCCATTTAAAGGTCGACAAAATTTAGGAGTTGCCAATTTGTAGAGGAAAGCAATGATCAATTTTGCCTTGATGGGATAAGCAGAGAAGATGATACAGATGATACACATTCCTTAACCCATTCCACACAAGATTCTGAGATAGACTTTGCACATATCCCATATTACAGGTTCTCGTTTTTTACAAGCAAGGGGTTATTATTGTTCAAGCTGCCAGTGATCAGATTATAAACAAAACGAAGCCTGGTGGAAGATCCATTTCTGCTTTTAGCAGCCAACCTGGATTTATCTGACCCACACCTACAACAGTTCTGGGTTTATTTGGTATTTGTGCAGCATCCTTGATTACTGATCTGTCTCTTAAAGGGACTTTATAGTAACATTGTCCAATTCCTCAAAATCCAATTGGAATTCTAGCGGTTCCCTCATACCTTGTTTTAATCGTATTAAACGATAAAAGCATGGGACAGGTTTCTGTTTTTCACATTTCCATTTCGTTCAAAAGATATTTACGATTGAAGTGTTCGGATATGAAATTATCTACGGGACCTTTTCAGCCGTGTACAAAGTAAGTGCAATGAGTAAGTGAATATCACTTTGCATTTTTCGCTCATTTCTCGGCCAAATAACATCCAATTAAATTGAAATTTTCACACATTACTTTCTGGACATATCAGATCACACCAATACACATTTTATTTACCATGCATCACTTTTTGCACTTGTCAATCCTTTTAAAGGAAATGAGTAGGGAGGGATTTCCCCTAAAGGTACTCAATCAATATTTTTCAAAAAATAAATACGGGCAGAACAAGTCTGGATATATGTTTCACACTGAATGAATCAATACTATAGACAACGAGGAGCAGTTAATTCAATTGACACCTTTCCCTTTATAGTGGATAAGCAGTTTTCAGCAGTTTTAACATTTGAATTCAATTGATTAGTCAGTTTCAGCATTAAAGGAACTAAAGAATACAACATATTTTGGCACTTATTCCATAGTTGATGACTTGTAAACTAGGTCTGCAGAAAAAACTCCATGAAGATAAACACAGTAGTGATTTTAGGCTAATTTTCTGATGCCAAATCTCACTAAGCAGCCAGTTTACGCCCCCCCCCCCCCCCACGCCCACATTTAGGGTCCAAAATCAGCAGCGTGATTGACACTTCATCGGCTTACGTCAACTACAGAATTTAGAGAGGCGTCGTGTACAGAGACTATGGTGCGACGTTCTTTAGATGACGTCACACCAATAAAGAGCAGCATAATCCATGTTGGCGATTTAAAAGGGCGTTCCCAGGACAATTATATATTTACTAATTACTCCAAAATTGATTGATTTCATGGGAAATGACTGCCAAATTCTTTTTCTTGAGGAAAAATTACGTATAGAGAGCCTAATTGTGAAAATTAGGCCATCTAGACGCTGTAGTTCCTTCAAAATAGAGATTAGGTCATACAATCTAACCACAGTCAGTCAACAACTAAGTTCAACTTAGGATCTTTGTGAAACACCCCCCAGTTCTCATAGGCAAATGGTTAAAATAGAACAGGGGAAGAGGATCTAATCACAGTCAACTGCTGTCACTTTAGCATCTTGGAACAGGATATTTAGGGGAAAGGCGAAGGATGATTACGAAATTTCCCCTCTATAATGAATATTTTCAAGTTGCATGTACCATAGTAAAAATATTTTTTTACAAAAAAAAGCCTGGTGGGAGAAGCATTGCTGTTTAAAGCAACTTAGAACTAAAAGAAGGAAGAGCATCTTAAGATAGTCTGCTGATGTCTAGCATCCAAGAATATGATAAAGAGAGAAGGCTCAAGGGTGAATGCAATTTCTACTTTTTAGAACTGAGAAGAATATTGCCAAGTTGTACATGATCAGAATACTACATGATTAAGCCTGGAGAAGAAGCATTCATGTTTTGTCAGAGAAGGGAAGCGCATCTAATCGCAGCCCATTCGTGTCAGCGAATCATCTCATAGATGAGGAGAGTAGGGGGAAGGTTGATAGATGATTACAATTTCTCGTATGTAATGAATATTGTCAAGCTGCACATGGTCAGATTACAACATAAAGCTCGGAGGAAGAAGCAGCATTTCTGTTCATAGCAACTGACTGAATTTATCTACGGGAACCGGGTGGGTTGTGTACAAAGTCTATGGGGATTTCACAAACTCGAAGGGAACGGGTGAACTTCAAATGTTCTGAGTTTATTTGGTATTTATAAAGCACCCTTGGTTACAAAACTATCTCTATAAGGAGGGGAGGAGTAATATAGCATTTATAGAGCGCCATGTATCTAGGTGCCCTATTCAGAGGCGCATTATTACCCTTGGTCACCAGGTACAGTTCAAACCCACACAATTATCTCGCGCACCATCTCAACTCCCAGAGGAGTATACTAGCTCAAGCTGCTGTACTATATTATAGGGCGATACTGGCAAATTTAACACCCGACTAAGTACCCATTTATACTCCTGGGTAGAGATGTGGATTAATTGCCTTGCTGAAGGACCTAAAATGCTGGGGCATCGATTGGGTTCTAAATCCGGTCAAGCTCTTATCACCTCCCCATTAGTAGAAAGGGGCTTTCCCTGAACAAGTCTGAATTGAATACAAGAAAGAAAAGAGGGATGGGGTTTAATTTGATTGATCAGTCAGTTTTAAAGGGAATTCAGACCGGTATATTCGACGCGTAGATCCATATTGCGCACTTTTACGCACGGTACGTAATCCCCATTGGCTAAGTTATAAGTAGCGATCGCAAACTGTCCCTCTTCACGAAGGCCCGAATCGTGTTCGGAATATTTGTACTAGTCGAATCATGGTCGAATGGAATTCCATCAGAGATGTTTACGAGCGAAACTATTACGTAACACGCTTAACCGCACCGACTTCACAGTGCCGCTTTTTTATCTTATCAGCGATTGCCTCGGGCTCAAGTGACAGCTCGAGCAATTCGCTCGGTATATAGATACCAGCTGTGTGCTGCATGCAATTTCATAAGAAGCACCGCTCTTCGATCGATTCAACACATATCGTGAGTTTACCTCGGGAGATTACGGTGGAGTACGAGTTGGAATTTGATGACTACCCATTCTAACCCACGCATATATGGCTTTAAGCATTAAAATAGAAAAGGGGAAGAACACCTATTTCTAACCACAGTCAGTTGGTTATTTTCATGTGAGAAGAGGACAAAGAATGGAAGATGGTTATCCTCCGTAAAGAATATAATAATAATAATAATGTTTGCGATTTGTATAGCGCCTAATATGATTGATAATCATCACTAAGCGCATTACATTATTACCCCGGTCATCGGACACACACTCACAATCAATCTGCACATGAATATCATGAATTTACCTGCGACTAGATTAAATACAAACTGACGTCTGATGGAGAGTGCATTTCTGTTTTAGCAAATTAATTTATCTAATCATACCTACAGCAGTTCTGGGCTTATTTGTTATTTATGAAGCGCTCTTGGTTACAACTCTTTTGCCCCCCCCCCCCCCCCTTTTTTTAACACCAAATATAAGAGGTGAGAAAGTATGAATTTATGCCAATTACTGATGTTAATTAAAACAAGAAAAGGAAAAGGAGGAGTTAGGTGGCATTTTCCAGGGTATTTGTCAGTGTTTTGCCAAATATATATAAATAAGAAGAAAATGAGAGAAAATATGTTACAAATCTGTGAACAGCTGCTGTTAATGGATTCCATAATAGGAGGGGGATGAGTCAATTCCAGTGATCATTCAGTAATTAGCATTGAAACAGAGGGGGGGGGGGGGGAAGAGCAATTAATCAGAGTCAGCTGGTTTTTAGCATTAGAGAATAGAAGAACGGGGGAGGATGAACTGTTTAGAATTTCTCCTTTTTTTCTACGGGTAATGAAAATTGTAAAGTTGTACGTGGTCAGATTACCAAATAAAGCCTGGCGGATTTAGCAGTTCTGTTTATAGCAACTGACCCACATTTATCTAACCTTAACCTTCAACAGTTCTGGGTTTATTTGGTAGTCAATGAAGTAACCACCATCTAACCAACTACAATACATCCTGTTTAAAGATATAAAATGGGTAGGGGGTCTTTATTAAGCTAATCTATCATTTTTCACATTGAAAACAAAAGCAGAAGGGAAAGTAATAGCCCATGTAAACAGAATATATACAGTATATGTTAAACCCTTGACCATAGGAACCAAGTGGGTTGTGTACAAAGTCTATGGGGATTTCATAAACTTGTAGGGAATGGGTAAATTATTATTATTTTTTTATTAGAGCGTAAAAGTAGTTGAATCAAGGAATTAGCCAGTGCGTAGCTTTGAAATGGAGAGTGCAAAGAGTATCAAATCTGTTGGTGTCAGTTTCCCACCAAACAGGAGAAGGTGAAGGCCAAAGGAGGATTACACTCTATCCACTGTGATGAATATATGGTCAAGCCGTACGTGGTCAGATTACCAAACAAAGCCTGGTGGATTCAGCATTTCTGTTTAAAATAGTGCTCAACTGACCTGCTGTTATTTTTACCCCGCATCTGCAACAGTTCCATCTTGTAAATTACAACCCTTTTTTTACAAGCAAGAGACATTATATATATACATCATCAGATTCTATACTTCTATACTATAATAACTGCACATTTTGCAAAATATTTACTAGTTATTATGTCGGTAAGTCATGTTTTGAAGAAATGGGCATTTTAAGTTCACACAATGTGTGTAAAAGACCTATGATTGTAAAATTGAAACAATCATATCTTCGCCAATTATTGACCAATTAGTTAGAACAAAGCATCAAATGAAAGCTTGTGATGAGGCCTTTGTAATGGTATGAAAACTACATTTTGATTTTTACCGACAAGTGCAGGGTTTTGCTATAGCCCGTCACATTTGTGTTGCTTATCTTTTTCTTCTTGTGACATTCACTTCATTCAGTAACAATCTAGCTTATCCTTGATGCATATAAAAAAGGAAATAACCCTGTGTTATATTGTGGTTTGTGGAATTTTTACTTAACTTGAAGATGCCTGCAAAAGAAGGATACCGTAAATCTCCGTGTATAAGACGCACTTTTTTTCCGTCGGAATTTTTAATTTTTTTTTGGACACCCTGTAGTCATGTTGAATGTGTATAACACATGGTTTAGGGCATGACAAGATCTTGTTGACTATTTTATATTTTTTTGCTGTGAAAGTTGGGGGTGCGTTTTATACACGAGTGCGTCTTATACACGGAGATCTACGGTACTTATCTTTAAAACATAGGCAAGCTTGAGAAGAAGTGCAACAGATTCCCTGCTTAACTCTTAACGTGCCAGGGGTTTTAATGCTCTATGGCATATATATGTGTGTGTATTGTTACTAGCAAAAATGCGAGCTTGGCACTCAAGGAGTTAAAATTCAAGTGTCAGTCAGGTCCAAGAATCTCACAGCTGGCAGCTGAATGAATGTGAAATGTGACAGGCCTCAATCCATTTCCTAAGTTCTACAGAGTGAAGTCCCCCTTGTTTAACACACTGAATGCACAGTTCCCGTAGGCAGCGGGTTAATCCATTCTGCACTGGGGAGATGTCCTTTCTGTGAATATTTTGCAAAGTCCCTCAAAGGTCACATGTCCTTGACATCACGTTTGCATGAATTTGATTTTTTTTTTTATACCCGATTCTAGCATCCCCAAGCTTGACTATCTTTTAACCCAACCCGTTCAGGACTGGTCCCGAAAATATTCAGGCTTTGGTCTAAGGAGAATACATGTTGTAGCAAAAATCAGTCCGTCCTGTATGGGTTAACCTTTTCCCTACCAAATTGTTCAATTCACATAGAGCTAGTACAGGTCCCATCCGGTTCCCCTTGACAAAGGGTTAATACATGTTAGACTGGGTTCCACATGGCTATCGGTCAATCCAATATGCCTTGCAGACAATGTACTTCCTGAGAAATCATTAAAGGGGTAGTTCAGTTTTGGTATAGAGGGCGCTGCCTGAAATAATTTTTTTGTGAGGTAATGAAAAACTGAGCGTAAAATTTGAAAGAGCATACAATTTTAATGGCAGAATAAACTTTATTTGATCAAAATCGGTTCAGAAACGGCTGAAATATCAATAAATATATACAATCATAATAAATCTGGGCCCCAGATTATAATAAATCTGGGCCCCAGATTTATTACGATCAGATATTTAAAATTTTTTAAATGCCTAGACTTTTTAAGAAAATTTCAAAAGAGGTTTTTAAATAGTTGTTGATGATCTCTCTATCTAATCATTATTTCAACAAAACATCACATGCATAATTTTGTATGAAAAATGGTTGAAACCAATGCTTTTTTTTTTAGAGAGCGCCCTCTTGTGTTTTAATGGCTCTTTTTTTTAATGATAACAGGCTTTTTAATTAGTCGTTTGTAATTTTCTATACCTTTCGAGCATGGTGGAGTTTGTAGTGTTATTGTGCAGGTTTTGGTTACTAAAGCTCAGCCTTACCAAAACTGTACAACCCCTTTATAGTCCCACAAAAGGTAACATGGACTTGACATGTCCTTGATCATGTTTGCACGTGCTCTCTTTTCTAATAATAATAATAGTAAAGCACTTAGAGATTATTATCAATCATATTAGGTGCTATATACATCAAAAACATTAGTATTACTGTTTTTTTCTCACTCTATTGTCAATGATTGCATTGCATAGGCATATTGTATTTTCTAAACATAAATTAACTTAAAGGGTGACTAAATTAAAAATGCATGTTGAATTTGGTTGATCTATAATAATGAATACATCACATACCTTATGACTATTTGATGTACATTTTTGTCATATTTTTTCTATTATGTTTTCTATTACTTTTTTCTACCTGCTCAGCTTCACCCCTAAAAAAAACCCGCCAGAAGCTACCGGTATTGACTTTTGTGACATCATAATACCATTCAACCATCAGTCAGCTAGATGAACAAAAGACATTGGTATGTCCACTGACCACCTGTTTACAATAGCATTGCATGTTTTATACAATGCACACTCACCATGAAAAGAAGGGTTTCAATGAAAACATCCAATGCTAATGCAATAAGGTATTCAGTGGGTGAGAACATATCTTTTGTTTATGTTTATCTAGCTGATCGATGGTTGAATGGTATTGTGATGTCAGAAAAGTCAATGGTGGAGGGTTTTTTTAGGGGTGGATCTTAGCAGGTAGAATAAAAATAATAGAAAAAATAGTATAACAAATATGACAAAAATGTACATAAAAATAGTCAACAGATATGTGATGTATTCATTATTATAGGTCAACCAAAGTCAACATGCGTTTTTAATTTAGTCACCCTTTATTCACTAGAGTCATTATTTATGAAACCTGGAAATTTTTATTGTATTTGTTACTAACAAATTGACAGTCAAGACTACAGATTCACATAAATCAAGCAACTCACACTCATGCACTGACAGGTACATGCATCATGCAGGGGCTCACCACAATACACATTAATCTAGTATAAAATGACATACTGCCATAACATCTGCATTGATTTGAGAACACTACATTAACCCACTTACTACGGGAACCGGGTGTGTTGTGTGCACAGTCTATGGAGATTTCAGAATCTCAAAGGGAATGGGTTAACTCTTAACAAAGTCAGTGGTGCAACTTTACCCTATGCTATGCATACTGGCCATACATTTGATACGTAAAGAGTTAATTTGATACGTAAAGAGTAAATATGTACAAATCAAATACATAATATGTTCACATCTAAAGAAGATGTGAAGCAATTTTTAAATTTTTAGAAAACGCTTTTTTAAAACCCAAATGTTACCTAAAAATGTTAAAATACAATAATGGTATTGTACTATGTTCACACACATACACAAATGAACACACATACAGTGTACAAACACACCCAAAATCAGTCTCTCCATACA
Organism: Echinarachnius parma; assembly: GCA_037951105.1. Lineage (NCBI taxonomy): Eukaryota > Metazoa > Echinodermata > Echinoidea > Clypeasteroida > Echinarachniidae > Echinarachnius > Echinarachnius parma. Next base: position 6,591 of record JBAMJV010000567.1, on the reverse strand, counting down.
AATACAAATGCATAATCAGTCCGTTTTTTATTCTCTTTCTTCTTATAAATACACATGCACACACATGCTAACATACACATGCAAATAAAGACAGACACAAACACGCACACATACACACACATTCACATATATACACATAAACCCATATAGATACACTCACAAATAAACATAAACAAACAATTAACAAAAACAAAAGCAGTCCTGTATCTCTCACACAGTGACAAACACACACTCGCAACCATAAATATGTACCTTCACATACGATCATCCCTCTAACATACACAACCATCCAGAAATACACAAGCTCTCAAACTTACACAGACACACATACACACACACGCGCACGTGCGCGCGCACGCACACACACACATGACTTCCCCCTCTTACATACAAAGTCACAAATACAAAGCCCCCCCCCCCCCCCGCCAAAAAAAACAAAAAACGCACCCACTCAAGCAAACATACAAACACACGCTCCTCTCTCCCTTTCTACAGCTACGTACGTTCCTCTCACACCTCCTACCTCACATTTCACTACTGCAGACTCAAATGTCAGTTTTACAGTTTTATCAGCCCATAAATCTATCTACCATACACCTTGCCTGACAAATTTTTCTCCTTGAGTGCCAAGCTCGCATTTTTGCAAGTTACAATACACACAAATGCCATATGAGCATTAAAATCCCTGGCACTTTAAGAGTTAAGGATAATGGCCTTCTCTCTGCAAACAAAACAGGAATAAACCAGTACAATGTCATTTGTACAAACTGGCAACACATGAATTTTCAGAACTGTCCTGAATATATAGTCCTTGAACACAATACTAAGTATACATACAACATATATACAGCTGCAATGAATTGTGCCTAATACCATTGTACAGCCACAAGTTCAAACTCATAAATATTCCAGTTACTATTTGTTGAAATTGATATACATGTAGCTCGACAAACATTATATTCGCTACCATATTGGCAATAGAGAAAAGCGTAGCCTTATTGTGGAAAAGAAATAAGTGCGGCCCAGTGTATATCATAATGTACTTTACCACCAATAAACACAATCTATCTCAGTTGTGTCCATGCGGCTGCTTTTCTATATATATATGCCCCATCACACTAACCTCACAATTTGTTTTCAAATTCACTGGGAAAGTTAGATATAAATAGAATTATAGTTAAACAAATATAGTGGTAGATCATAATTTCCAACAAGTTAGCTATAAATAGAATTATAGTAACAAAATATAGCACGTGTTATATCATAATTTCCGATATATAAAACTACAGTAATACGTCCACTATTTATCAGTCTTAGCCTGTGACAATGGTGTTACTACAGCCCTTCAAATATACACATTTTATCAACCATTTGCAGTTTTTGCATGTGGAAACATAGTTAGTAGGTCCCTTTAAAGATAGATGGAGAAAGGTAGCAAAGAGAGAGGGGGTGACGATGAGATGTTGGAATCACATCCCCTAGATGATCCTCTTCTGAACATTACAGCTTTACTTGAGGTCGATTCAAGTCATATGACTTTCATTCATCGTGACACTCCAGTAAACAGACTCCAGTAATACAGGTTTTTATCAACCCTTTAGCAGTTTTTGTATGTAGCAACATATTTAATAGATCCCTTTAAATATAGATGGAGAGAGATAGAAGGAGAGAGAGGGGGAGGATGGGGATGAGATGTTGGAATCAGATCCCCTAGATGATCCTCTTCTGAACATTACAGCTTTACTCAAGTCATATGACTTTCATTCATCGTGACACTCAGTGGACAGACTTTAGTAATACAGGTTTTATCAACCCTTTAGCAGTTTTTGCATACATGTAGCAACATAGTTAATAGATCCCTTTAAATATAGATGGAGGGAGATAGAAGGAGAGAGACGGGGAGGATGGGGATGAGATGTTGGAATCAGATCCCCTACGTGATCCTCGGTCTGAACATTGCAGCTTCACTCGAGGTCGATCGAAACCATTTTTCTCGGGGTTTCCATTATCCGGGTGGACACTTGATGATGGTAACAAGGCTGATGGAATCTGCTGCAATGCAGGAAGGATATTCAACTTCACTACGCGGCAGATAGAAAACAACATGGCGGCTCATGGCAATATGTAGCCCCCCAAATGCCCAAGAGAGCCCTGAATATCATAAACAAGCCTAGCTGAACGCTTTGAGACTTAACTGTATAGCGCTATATAAAAATAATAATTATTATTATTAGCTTATAAAACCTGTTCCCTACCAGATTTTGCCATTCCATTAGGGATGTTAAAGGATCCACCAGGTTATCAGAGTTACAAAATAGGGGTTCAGGAAAAATGAGGCCCCCCTGCCCCTCCCTACCACCGCCACCACCACTTTTCCACAATAGTATGGACATTAGAGCTTAACTCGAGGTCAAACAAGATCATTATATCAGGATTCTGTAATCCCCACGCGGAGCAGGGTCAATGGCTGATGAGGTCTGTTTCAATGTAGGCAAAATATTCAAACTCACCAGGCAGCAGATGAAAAAAATGTTAAGGAGTCAAGGGTGATTTATCCCCCAAAATTGTAAATAGAGCCCAAGAATTTCACTAAGGGTCTCTACTTCAATTCTCATAGAGTGCTCTTTAACTATTTAATGAAGTTTGGTTTGAAAAGTATCCCTAAAAAAGAAAATTGTGCTATTTTCCTTGCTAGGCAGTGAAAAAGGAGACGGGAAAAAAGTGCGGATATAGTAACAAATTTAAATTAAATGGGGTTTAGGATAATTCAGCCTCCCCTCCCCCCACCCCAAAACTACTCATTTGCATTACAACAGAGTCATTGAATCACAAATAACCTAATGAATAAGTTAAATAACAAGCAATAACATATGTGACTCAGCATTGAAGTAAAGTCCCAGAAATAACATGTTTAGCACATACTAAGAGATGGGCAATTATTGACCCTTCCCACTCTTGGAATCCTCACTGTCCCTACTGCCTCCTGTGCCAAAATAAATAATAATACAAAATAAATAAATAAAATCTCTACCACATAACAATATGACTGGCCCCTCTAAAAAGAATCCTTACCCCCCACCCCCCCCCCCCCCCCCCCGGCCATACCCCCCAATGGGCTGACCATGGCTATACTACAACAATTCCAGACTAGAATGGTGCAACAAGCCATTTATACATGCATGCATAATCTTTCCGCAGAACGCAATTGTTGGTCGAAAAGTGATTCGACCGCGAACTGACGAGAACCGACAATGGACTCGGAAGATGCTCGAGAAAAAGAGATGAAAGGCGAAAAACATCTCCTAGATTTGTCCACTTCAATGGCCATTTCAAGATGTGAGACACCGTAATGAATGATGTTGTCTATTTTTGGCATCATGCTAGTCAGAATAACAACTTCATTAAATGCAGAATTACATCAGTGTAAACTTGAACACTATTGTTTCTGTGCATTTATCTATTTCGGGGGGGGGGGGGGTAATTCTTGATCATTGTTTTTCCCTCCTTTTTGTGCGCTTTCTATTTTTGGAATCACGAGTGCTAGGAAAACGACTTCATTAAATGCAGAATTACACCAGTGTACACTTGAACACTTTTGTTTCCGTGCATTTATCTATTTTGATCAGTGATTTTGTCTCCTCTTTTGTGTGTTTTCTATTTTTGGAATCATGTTCACACGAAAACAACTTCTTCATGCAGAATGACATCAGTGTAAACAGAACACTATAGTTTCCTCACATTTATCTTTCATTTTAAAATCGGGGTATAAAACATGGAGAATATTGTTTGATTCTACAATGTATTTATCTTTCTTCATTGGTAACATGGCATTACTGCTTCTTATAATTTATTCATGACCATTGATCTTCTCTTCTTTTTTGTTTTCTATTTTTGGAATCGTATCTAGGAGGAAAACAACTTCTTTATGCAGAATTACATCAATGATACCTGATCACTATTGTTGTCAATGCATTTTTTTTGTCATTTAAAAGTAATATTGAGTGATTTTCTCTCCTTATTGCACGTTTTCTATTTTTGAAATGATTTTTTGGAAGGAAATCAAATTCTTCCAGTAGAATTACTTCAGTGACACCTGATTATTATTTTTTAATCACATTTTCTTTATTTAGAGGTAATCCGGACTGAAAGGTTTTTCTCATATATTCTTGATCAGTGATTTTCTCCCCATTGTGTTTTGTCTATTTTTGGCATCATGCTTGAGGTTAATAACATCTAAATGCAGAATTACATCAATGACACCTCAACACTAGCGTTTACTTTTATTCAGAATTTTCGAGGTAATCAGGACTTAAAGGTTTTTCTCCTATATTCTTGATCAGTAATTTTCTCTCATTATTGTGTTTTGTCTATTTTGAGCATCATGTTTGAGGTTAAAGGGATAGTTGAGTTTTGGTCAAACTGAATTTTAGTAACCAAAACCTGCACCATTGCAGTACAAACTAATAGTTATAACTCCGGCTGTATTCTTTGGACAATTTGTTATACGGTATCAAAATCAGCCAGTTTTTAAGTGTGTTCATGTGTTCATGAATAATCTCCACAGCCTCTGCTCTGTTCTCTGCTAAAACAATATTCATCACACCTCTTTCTTTTCTAGTATGGAATGATGGTCCAATATGACACCCTACTTTTCCAAGAAAGGGTTGAAGGCATTCAAGTAAGTTTCAATTCGCTCATCCATCGGCGGCGTCATCACATGAGTTAAAGGGGCACATCAGACATTTTCAAGGCTACATAGATTGTTTTATAAGTCAGCGTTCATGTTTCTTTTTTGTATTATATGACTTGCTATGATATCTGATTGTTATTTAACTTCTGATTTATTTATCTAACCCATTCCAGACTATTTGATTTTGGTTAAACATGTTTAATCCATACATTCCAGCTCAAGCTTATGAATGATGCTTATAAAGTACACATCTATACACTACCATCAACATAACACAATATAAATGTTAATATTTTATCAGCAAATAAATTCCAATATATATTTCCCATCATATACATCTAGGTGAAATTGAACAGTTTTGTGTATTATGGTATTAGAAGCAAATGTTGTATCAATTGGTGACAATTTTACTGAGATGCCTTTTATCTGTGATGAAAATAATGATGGTATTTTCATCAGCTAAAGTGAATGTTTTGCATGGGGATTATTCATGAATTGCACTGTACCAAATTGGAGGGGTAACATAATACTGTAGTTGTTTATACACTGATGTGGCTTATGGATTGGAAAGGCCAGCCGGAGAAAACATATCGATTTTTATTGAGAATAAGACACAGTGTCTTAAAGAAATGTTAGTATGAAAGCATTCTCACTATCTTGTTTTGCTTATATGCACACAATTTCCACCAAAGCCGAGAAAATTAGCAAAAGGATTATTGCAATTCCACTTTGTCTTTAAATTCAAGTACAGCATCACATTGTTTGTGAAACAGCCAAGATGAAATTAACATTTCCCATGCCTTAACATTATTACAAAATGTCTTGAATTAGAACGTAACTTTCCCACCGTTTTCGCTTTGTCGGTCTGGCGGTAGCTGATCAATGCAGGCGACAATTCATCCGGGGAAAATCTAATGCTTTTACGAGGAGATTACCGCAGAGTGTCTCACATTTGGGTATTTTTGTTACATGCGTGCGGTTTATGCATTCACGCGACACCGAGAGGGATTAGTTTTTCTGCAAGAGAGGCGCACGATAAGCCGTTACCGCATCACGTCTCAATGCTAATGCCGCCTCGCAAGAATCAGATTAGCAAAACAAGGAGGAAAAACATCTCACTCTCTCTCTCTCTCTCTCTCTGACGGAAGGACCATGAACTAAAATGCCATGTCTACATGCACAAGCAGAGGTGTAGGAAATGGGAAGAGGGATGGCTGACAGAAATCTGAGGCAACTCTTGCATGCTCCTAACTTTCCTGCCCCCCCCCCCCCCCCCTCCTCCCAATTTGGAGAAATAAATAATAACATCAATTTTATTTTAGGGACACATTATTTCCCACAAACCACAAAGGCAACTTGTTCCCTCAATCCCCCCTTCTAACCATGAAGACAAATTAAATAAATCAATCCATAACACACCAATATTATTTAAGGTTCAGATTGCCTTTTAAATTGAAACATCATTACCCATCATGCAACCCTTCATGAAGGAAATCTTGCCCCCTCCCTTGATATAACTCCACCCTCCTCCCCACTTTTTGTACAGAATGCCTTCATCTTGAGACACCTTACCAAAAGCCCCCACCCTCGACTCCCATCCCATTGGCAAATAAGACACTGTCCAGAGCTACTGATGTATTGTAGCTCAAGGGCACAGGCAGCATTTTTCCTCTGACAGTGGGATGTTTGACTCCCCCCACCCCCCCCCCCCCCCTCGTCCAAAGAAGGAACAGAACAAAGACTTCAATGGCACAATATCTGTTTTTGCCTCCTTCATAAGAGGCGAGGCCGTTTCCTTCAAGAAAAATTTCAGGAGGGGTAAAGATTGTTCAGATTAAAAAGACAACCTCTCCCCTCTTTGAGTCCCACTAAGCCCCCCCCCCCCTTCATCCTATCTACCC
>JBAMJV010000566.1:0-111248 GCA_037951105.1 Echinarachnius parma | reverse complement strand
CACCCTTTTGCCAAAATAACTATCAGACTTACCCAGTATTCAAAGGGTGTATCTATAGATACATCCTTTTACCAACAACATTTCTGAAAAAGGGGTAAAATTACTCCAGATACCTCCTTTTATCTCGAAAACTAAAGCTCAATCACTTCTGAAACTTTGCTAAATGAAACTTTTGACCTCAAAACCCCCCCAAATGGAAAAACCTGAACAAGTCATATTTTCTCAGATACACTCTTTTACCATATTAGGGGCGAGGGAAGAACACCGTCGTAGGGTTTTCTATAGCTCAGTCGGTAGAGCACTGATCTAGCAATCCGGAGGTCTCGGGTTCGAATCCCGTTGGAATCCCATTTTTCTTTGCTCACTTTTTATCACTAAAAATAAAAGCGATACTGGTAACAACATGAATGCATGATAACAAGGTATAAAGGGAATTATTTGAAATTAATTGTTCTTCTATTTTTTAATCAAGCCATGTATTGAATTTATGTTGCCAATTATAAAATGATGTAGACCTATCAAAATCTACCTGAGAGTGAGAGTTAAACATTTATTAATTATTGTTCAGGTACAGTACATGTATGTACAGTTTGTGCGCCTGTTTGGGAGGCAAAATGCGGATGAAATTCAACATTGACAAGTGCCCTGTGATGCACATTACTCACACACGGAGAGCAAAATAAACACAATACACCACGAATGGAACACCCCTTCACTCAATACCTTGGGATAGAGCATAGCTCAAAACTGAACTGGGCAGTCCACATAAACAAAACTGCATCCAAGGCAAATAAGGTACAGGGCCTGCTTCAGAGAAACCTCTACAGTTGCTCGCGCAAAGTGAAAGAGACAGCTTACAAGACATTGGTCCGACCAAAGCTAGAATACGCTGCATCAACGAAGAGCTGCCAGATTTGTATGCAAGGACTGGAGGAGAACTAGTAGCGTCTCATCTATGATATCAACACTGGGATGGAAACCCCTGGAAGATCGAGGGGGTACCCGAGACTCAACCTGTTGTATAAATCAATACAGCACACTGCTGAAATTGACTCGGACAAATACCAGACAGACTCATCATCAGGGAATCCATACAAGGAAGCCATCGGCTCTTTCCTTCAAACGTCTCGCAACCAAGAAGACCTGCTGCAAATATTCGTTCATACCACGAACTCTGGCGGAGTGGAATCTCCTACCAAATAACGCTCGACAAGCCACATCGTTGCAATCATTTCAATGAAATTTGAGTAAGATGAATATGCTAGATTTTACTAGGAGGTCCTATCACGGGCTCCCCAATTAGGCGCGCACACCTTAACCCACCAAGTGTCTGCAACTGTATATGGTCGATCAAAAAAGTGTACACGGCCAGATTTTTAGGTTCGAATTGCTTTGATTGTTTAATCCTTTTGAACATGTTAAGTAGACATGTCAACCATAACCAGAAAAGAGTGCCATCACTAATCTCTCCCAACGGCCAAGTAATGGCCTTGAGAAGTTTATGGTATATTTCCTAACCTGGCCTACGAATGCAGATGAATTGTGATTAGCGAACTTCAAATCAATCTGCTTCAAGCAAACATTTGCTTTTATTTCACCTATAAGATGCTAATCATGGAATACATTCACATAATTGTGTTTTAAACATCACTCTGTTATACATTTTCAAGTTTAAATGTTTTATTAGTGTGTTGAGATTTTCCCGTCTTAAAAACATGAGATTGTATCACGATTCATAATTTCTTTAATAATATGTGAATCAGAATTATTGTCCACTAGTTTAAAGAGTGGGAAATACCCTTTCCAAAAATATCAAATTTAGGTCTGTGCGCAAAAATATGACACATATACAATGTACGTGAAAAATAAGTATTCGTGGGCAACATGTAATCTACTATATACATAGGTAACAACAACCTTTTATTCACAGTGACTGTCACGAAAATTGGGGTCCCTTGTCAGTTCTAAGTGAGATACGATCATACAAATGTGCTTACAATCAATTGGGTGTAAAAATACTTTTGAAAAATTTACACCGACACTAAAAGTGGTGTCCTTAAAACCAAATATATATTCAATGTGAACATTTGGACATTTAAACCTGACTACCTTGAATTCCTAATGTTGATCGAGAGTATACACATCATTGATATTGCAAACATTATGTAAGACAATGTTTAATCTGGAATTTCTAGGAATATGATACATTTGTGTTATACAGAAACGAATAACATAGTGTGTTCGTAGGCAAGGTCGTCGATCTGTTTTTGATATTGGGGGGGAGGAGGGGGGGGGGGCAAATTTGAAAATGTTTCCAGAGTGACAACTGAGAGAGCTACAAGCCTCACATTGGCATGCCGGGAACTTTTATTATGCGCTCATTGAAAGTGTCTTCATGGCTCGAAGACCTGATTTGGGGGGCATCTACATTTTGGGACAATAATGGGGGTCCAGGGGGCGGAGCTCCCGGACGCTTTTAGATTTCAGACATTTGCAACTCCTATCATGGGTGTTAACATTGTATAAAATAGTGAACCTAAACTCGTAACGTATTTTTAAAGGGCATAGCGAGGAAAAGATTGAGCCTTGCATGAGATGGATCCACGTGATCCTGTATACTATATAGCCATCGATATAATCTAGGGCATTGGGCTCCCATGAAACTAAGCAAGGGCGTCAACAACTTCTCAAATTGGAGGTGAGACATTGCGAGGAAGCAAAGCGACCGAGCGGGAGAGCAGTAGGGAGCAGTAGGGAGCTTTTGTATTTTTGGGCGTGAAATTGTGCGATTTGGTGCACACCTGAGACAGAAATGTCACGTAATATGAAGTATATAAGTATGGATTCAAATATACATAATGACAAAGGGAGGGGGACAATCTTCACCACTTTCAAATGTGGGGGGACATGATAATTATTCCCAAATGATCCCAATTTACAGTCCTTTTCAAACTAGAAAACGGCTATTTTGAAGATTAATTATTGAAAAATGTGTCTTTCCTCTTGTTGGCATTATATCACTTGATTTTTTTCTTCCTCATTTTCGGAATTATTGGGGGGGGGGGGGGGCGAAATGATATTGTCACGGGTAGAGTGTGAAATTGCCATTTATTTTGGTCTTTAGCTTTGCTTACTTTTATTTAGTTCTTCTTAGTGATTGTTGGTGAAAGGTAGCTCAGTGTGACAGGGGTATTAACGAGGCGATCGCCTGGAATGCTAGCTCTTTTAGAAGCTCCTTTGTTATGTCGCTCGCTGCTTAGAAAAGTATGCAAATGAGCAATAGATGTCCGTAGCGGTAAAATAGTCCTTTCGTTACCGTACTGTCGTATTGCTATTGTATTAATGTAGGTTTAGGGATCAAGTGTGGGTATAAGGGTTACTTTTGAATATGAAAGCTGGCTGTTATGGGCTACTCCCAAAGGGATATGTTAGGCAAGGCATTGCCGTGTACTGTACGGTATGAATCATTCTGTTCTTTGCTTTCGGGGCGTAAAGACGTCAGTGCGCTAAACCAATGTAGTTGGGTTTGGTGCTGGAGTTCGCCAAATTAAACAGCCGTCATGTTGTTTCACCATGTTATTTTTTTGTTAATATTAGTAAAGAATCATCAGTATTTCATCGTGGTCTAAACAGACCAATTTGTTATTGGAAGAGGACGAGTCAATGTGTTGTTTAGAGGGAAAACTCACCTATGGTGGTAAGCTCAAATTGTCATTCCATATTTATTGTGTAAATGAAATAAAACAATTTTGTTAGACATGTAATAACTGTTTGTTACAAATCTGAGAAACGATGTTATACCTTAATGATTTGATTATTAGAATGTGAATTACGGATGCTAGATTAAGAAAGACTGATGATGTTAACTCTAAATTGATGACGTACACTGATAATCCGTCAAAGGAAGTAATTATAGAAATTACAGTTGATATATCTTGGTAGACTCGGCTTTTAAATAAAGCCAATAATTAGTTATTTGAGATGAAGAAACTCAAGTTTATTGTAATTCACACGGACTGAGTAATTGTGATGCATGTGTATGGATGCTGATGTCTGTGTGTATACAAAATGAATATCCATGTGACTATAATAGAGAATAGACTTCTGGAAAGACTTTTGGTGATTATTCTTCCATTATAGAGTTTTATTTCGGGACTGAAGCCGTCCTTCACCGGAACCCTGGAAGGCAGGTGCAACCGTCCCTCGTCGAGGTGCGCAGCGTTGTCACCGACATCGTGGACTCGGCATGGTCGTCGCAACAGAGACGCACGAACGGACATCCACCAGAAATCGCCGTCGTGAACCAGTATTCCTTCAGCTCGCGTTTGATCGCTGTAACGGGGCTCCAACCGCGAACTGTCAGGTTTTTTTTGTGATGTGTTTGGGTGATTCAGTATGTTTGTGTGTGTGCTTTGATTAGTCCGTGTTATCATTAAACATTCATTCAGTTATTGAGTATGTAAATGTAAATCCTTGAAAGTACAGTGGAATTGTAAGACTCAAGATATTCTTCTATTATATGAGCGTGTGATTCACTCTATAGTCGTTTTGATTAATTTGTCACAATTTTATTCGTTTTGGTCTGGAACTTCTTGAAAGTCATTTTGATTTGAAAGTGAGTATTTTATATTGATTAAAATACTTTGAACTGAATTTAACGAGTCCTAGTCAGTTTGTTGTGTTGATCGTCCTTACGTTAAGTTCTCCTCTCTATTTTTACTGTCGACCCTCAACCGGGCCGTGACAGATATGTTTGGCCCGCTAATATTTTAATTGGATGGGGGGGGGGGGGGGGGGGGGGGAGGCGACTGCCCCCCAGGATCGACGCCCCTGTTCGTAGGTAACATAATTTTGTTCATATATGTCAAGATACCTCTTGTAGGCAAAGTTAATTACTGTATTTGGACTATACGAAAAACAATTTGTATAACTATGGTCTGTAAATATATACTGTTCCTGAAATAGCTATAAAACACGAATTTGAGAAAGAGCGGGCATATATTTGTTCTGATATTTGGGTGAATCACTGTATAAGGTGTACATCAGCCTGCACATAAAATAGAAGTTACGATAAGCTGTATGGATGACAAACATACATTTGAAACGATTGCTCAAACGATGAGTGGTATTATATTATCTGTTTGATAAATGCAATAAAGGATCATTTGAGATTCCTAAAACAGTTCATACAGCGCTCTAATCATGTTCTTAAGCGTTGAATATTAAAGAAACACATTGGCAAATCCTGCATATCCCAACAGCAGCTTACTTAGTTTGATTCGATTCCTCCAATTGAATTAGAATAAGATTAACTCGTATTGTTTCCAGTTGTGTGTCTTACCGTATATTATTGTAAAGTGCTAACATACCGTAAATGTTTGAATAGAAGCGCTATGGTACATGGCTCTGTACGTTGTCTTTAAAATAGCGTCAGCTGAGTCCAAAAGTAGGAAGTTTCCCGAGACGTTGAACGCAATTTAAATGTGAATGATAATGAATATTGATGATGAATAATGACTACTAAATGTAAGTTGGTTTACAGGAAGCTTGCGATTTAAATAAACGATTGTATCAAAAAGGGTATTATATAAGCGATTACTGATTCGAATTCCTTACTATAATGCTGTTCTAAGCCACCACTATTAACAAAGGCTAAGTCTTGTATCGGGACTATTATCTTTATTGCATGATTGGGAAAAACAATGTTTCGCTTTACGTACTCATAGGGAAGTATATACTTGTAAGTAGCTTTTCGCATTCGCACTTCCCTTGGTCTGAGTGTTTATGAAGAAAATAGATAGTAGCAAGAGGGTAAGACATTTTAAAAATGAAATTTCAAATGAATGGCAAACAATAACACATTGCATATTATGATGGGTCTCATCAACAAGAGTCATATATAAATTAAGTCAACATCTTAAAGGACAATGAAACCCAGACAAATTGTTGTATGCACTATAAGACACTAAGTATAATGAATAGTCTCTGAAAATTTGAGCACAATCGGTCAAGAAATAAGAAAACTATGGCTCTTTGAAAAGAGCCATGTATTTCTTCGAGTGACTCAAATTGGCAACGCACTCTGGCAAAGTTGTGGACAACTCCCCATACATTTTGTACACAAAATTTCAGTTTTGTTCAATTTTCTCAAAATTTATGTTTACCCTTCGTTCGAGTTCAACATATGTTTTGTAGAATGCTTTTATACATAACATATCGTGAGTTGGGGGAATGGAAAAATGTGACTATGAAGAAAACTGTAAAAATGGGAACATTTGTGTACAAAACATATGGGGAGTTGTCCACACACTTATCAGAGTGCGTTGCCAAGTTGAGTTCCCCATAGGAATAAATGGACATCTTCAAAGAGCCGTAGTTTTCTTGTTTCTTACCCGATTATGCTCTAACTTTCAGAGATTATTCTTCTTAATCTCTTCAAGACTATGAAAGCAACATTTTGCTTGGGTTTCATTGCCCTTTAATGTATATGAAATTCAATGTTACATTTTTTAGGTCTTTAAGGAGATTTAGACTCCATGCAGACAATAGAATATCAACACCCGATATTAATTCAATTACTATGTAACAGTATATTTAGAGGAATCCCCAGAGTTGAATATAGGGATAATCATCATCGAGAAGTCGTGCCCTCAGCTCAGTATACAGGGTGGCCCAAAAAATATAATACCACAATGTTTATGTTCATCGGATAGGGTGTCCTTTCCAATGAAAAACGATATAAGGGGAGGGCCAATGTCGAAAAAAGTGACTTTAGGTTGCCAGATCTCCACAACAAGTTTAAACCGATTCTAATTGCAAGTATTTTTAATAAGGCAACATAATTCAGAGGTCTACCTCAAAATTTTTGTTGCGAACACCTCCAAATCCAAGATGGCGTCCAAAAAGGCAGCCGTTTTGTATTGCTATAGATAATTGGCGAGATTTCCCAAACGACACCTTATATCAAGATTATTCTGCAATCATATTAAAGACAATTAGATTTCCTATAACCTGATATCAAACACCATGAGGTTTAGGATATGTATCACGGTCATTTTTAGCCCCAAACTCAAATTTTATGAATTTTTTCCCCAAAATATGAAATTATTGATTTACATAATTACATATAAATCGATAATTGTATTAGCAGTCAATCTAATACTTTTCAAAAAACTGTCCAATGATATTGACAATACACCCTGAAAATTTCAAGTGTATACCGTATCTGAACAACAAGTTATAGTACTTTGAAGTCAGCATTAGCTATCTACAAAATGGGTAGTTTTGCATGATTTCTCATGCTATACAGGGTGTCTCAAAAATGTGTAATCTTAATAAGAGGATTTGTATACCAAATGATTGCGTCAATCTCGGGACACCTTCAGTTCCAGTTATGAACAAAATACAAAAAGAAACACAATTTCTTGTAATATGATGAATATTTCACCATCATTATGTATAGTCCGCGTAGATGTTGTGTCTGTCCTGTATTTGTTTAACTGCATTTATCATAAATCAAACGCTAAAAATGAACTTAATTCCACTCCACATGAAGCATTCCAGTCAGCTGCATACTGACGCGCATGCCATACATATTGCGAATTCGAATCATACTGGGTGTCCATGATGTGTTTAAAACAGTATCAAGATCATGCTCATTATCTTTAATAAGTGTCTTACTGAAGGACTGAAGTACACAATATTCGGGACATACTGTAATAGCCTATGTGCAGAGCGTATCTAGCTTCGAACACCATCTTGATCGCGAGGAACGCACCCTTCATGCCCCTCGTATCTTATTACATGTACCTGGAGACCATAAAGGTCTATACAATTTGTCTGACTCAGTATTAAAACAAAACAATCTCAATTGCTTAACTAATATGCACAACACCGAAAAGCCTCAGCAAGCCGAATGTTTATTTTTTGCACTACACTGTACTCGTGTAACCATGGTAATAACAGCCGATTGTGAACAAAGATATACCAAATCAACAAATATTTACTTTAAAAACTTAAAAATAGCAGCTATAGGGTGTTATTTTACATGTGATTTGTTTTCCTCCATGTTCACGCGAAAATTAGTGTGCATAATGCGGCTTGTAGTAGCCAAATATATGATTTATTATATTTCTATTGTTGTTGTTACTAAGGTTACAAATGTACATGGTGGTACAAAAAGTTACCCTAAGATAAACCTAATAGCCTATTCAAAGTGTTTTCCGAACCCTGAAAAAGTCTAGCTAACTGTGGTGTTCCGAATAATAATCATGTTAAAAACATAATTATCAAGATATGGTCGATCCAACTGTAAATGACGAGCGCCTCCCATTCAAATATTGCACTATGCACTTTGCATGATGGATTTATTATTGCAGTGAAAATACCGATACACCATTTTCGTGTACTATTGCAAACCGATGGCGGCATATTTATGACATAAAAGAAGAAAAATGAAGGTTTTGCTAAAAAATGGTATCAACAATATGTCATTATTTAGGAGAAATTCTTGAATAAAGTCCGTAAACAAGAATTACATTTATTGGGGCACCCTGTATAGTGTTCGAAATCGTACAAATTGGCTGTATTTGTCGATATCAAATGCTGAGTTCCAAGAACTATAACTTTTTGTTCAGATACAATATACACTTGAAATTTTTAGAGAGTATTGTTAATATAATTGGACAGTTTTTCGAAAAGTATTAATTCAACTCCTAATGCAATTATTGATATATGGCGAATTATGTAAATCAATAATTTCATATTTTTGGGAAAAAATGCCTAAAATTTGAGTTTGGGGCTAAAAATGACCGTGTTACATATTCTGAAACCCATTGTGTTTGGTATCAGATTATAGGAAATTTGATTGTCTTGAATATGACTGCAAAATCATGCCTATTCCAGGTGTTGTTTGTGAAATATTGCCAATAATCTATAGCAAGTCAAAACGACTACTTTTTTGGACGCCATCTTGGATTTGAAGGTGTTCGCAACAAAATTTTTGAGGTAGACCTCCGAATTAATTTGTCTCACTAAAAATACTTGCAAATAAAATTGGTTTAAACTTGTTGTGGAGATCTGGCAACCTAAGTTCTTAAGGGAGCCACTTTTTCGATGTTGGCCCTCCCCTTAATACCAAGAACAGTAATTTTGGTCAGGTCGTTTTTGTTTAAGGACGCAGTGAGTGAGACCATGTCAGGTGCCGATTTATGTCGATTTCGACCTAGTCAATGCCAGTTTAACCGCACTCCTTGCCCGTAATACCATTCAGCGACCAGGCCCATTCTCTCGGCACACGACTGAGTGCACACTAACAATAGTGCGCGATGCTCAACGATATGAACGGCGGTTCGTGCAATTCATCAAGCGCTGGCTCAATACAAATTGACAAAAAAAGAGAACCTGACATGGTGTCACTCACAGGGCCCTAAAAAAAAAACTACACGACCAAATTGACTGTTCTTGGTATCGTTGTTCATTTGAAAAGACACTCTATCCGATGGACATAATACATGTGCTACTTTATTTGGGGAAGTGCCCCGTTCCGTTTTGTTTTGGGCCACCCTGTATAGAAAACAAAAACGAGCGAATCGTTTACTAGAATCGCGAATGTTTCTTTCTTTTATTCCATATGATGATACCTTAAATGAATCGTAAATAAAGGTTGTTCTTGGCAACCATTGATGCTTGCCCGACATACATTCAGCTTGCTTGACGAAATAGCAGCTGACGGTGCAGAATGTATTCTGTCAACGATTAACGAAAGAAATTCAATGATGTCCGATTTAACTTGATATTCAAGCAGGGGAAAATTCTATTCCATCTATTGTCATACAATGGGATCGTGAATAAGTACTTAGCGAATCATTGCTTGTCTTTTGTTAATCATTGAAAGACCAAATTTTGCACCAGTCAGCTGCTATTCCGCCAGGCAAGCTGAATGGAGAGCGGGCAAGCATCAATTGTTGCCATTAACAGCCTTTATTCAAGAATCCATGATATTGTATAATCATAGATGGAATTCAAGAAAGACACGTTCGTGATTCTATTGTGCCTCCAGTCTTAACGTTATTGCATGAATATAAACAGTGTTTTGTTGTTATTTCTTATATTCCTGTACTAAGGGCATGCCTTCTCGAAGATGAGTATCCCTATGCTCAACTGGGGAAATTCATATGAATATAAAAATGCACTAATAATAATTGATCATTATACCATTCTTAACAAAAACAATCCAAACAAGGCGATAGCCGTAAAGTGTCTCGCCCACTTGCGCGCACTTGACCTCATTTGACCTTTGACCTACTTATGTGACCTTTGACCCCAGAATATCATGGAGGCCAATGTAGGGCATCTACCAATCAAGTTTGGTTACAAACAGATGCAGGGTTGGAAAGTTATTCAAATTTTCGTAAGCGTCACGGACAGACGGACGAACAACCAGACGGACGGACGGACGCAATTTGAATCCCTTAGTCTCCCTCCACCTACGGTGGGCTCGACAAAAACAAACCCTAACCCTAACCTAGACATCATTTTTGAATGTACATAGATCAAATTTTACAAAGATCGAAATGCGGTGTGATATTATTAGCACATTTAAGTTTCACCAATAATGTTTTCATATCCGATGTAAATATTTGTTGTCCGCAATTCTCATTTTAGAAAATCAAGGAGTCTAGGAAATTTAGTGACGGAGCTGATAATCAATTTTATGGAGGCTGACTATTTTCTCCATAAATACTTAAATCACGGAAAGTGTGGATGCGAAACACTAATCTCATGTATACCTCCCAATGCAAATTTTACTCGGAACGTAAATGTTTTCCCACCTGCAAGAGAGGTCTATTAGAGGCCCCATTTAAATTAGCCTTTGTTGAAAGTGGTGGCTTTGAACATCTATTAAGGAATTTGAATCAGTAATCTGTTATATAATACCCTTTTTGATACAATCGTTTATTTCAATCGCAAGCTACCTGTAAACCAACTTACATTTAGTAGTCATTATTCATCATCAATATTCATTATCATTCACATTTAAATTGCATTCAACGTCTCGGGAAACTTCATACTTTTGGACTCAGCTGACGCTATTTTACAGAGCCATGTACCATAGCGCTTCTATTCAAACATTTACGGTATATGGTTCATTTTATTATGTGCTACATTTATCAAGAATATTATAAACGAAGTTATTCTTGGAGATATCTGTGTACATTATGTAAGGCTACAATAATATTAATACAATCAAACGGCAGCATATGAAAACATTACAACACGGCATCATCATTGTTTTCAATTACGTTATTTTACTTTTTAACAACAAAAATGGACGTTAAATAAATCTTTATAGCAATCAGTGTACATGCTCTTGTTATATGTGATATCAATATCAAATAACAAAAATGATAATAAGATGTATCATATAAATGTACTAACTAAAACACAACTGCGATATAACAACAAATAATCGATTTTTATATCTACCCAAGATACAACAAGTATATATCTAAGGTAATGGAAGACCGGTTTGGCTACGGTATAGCTGAACGTTAGGCGAAACATATTGATTGTTTTTCAATTCAATTTTTCGGACGGTTTAAGGGTGTATTGTGAGATAAATAATTTAATAAAATTGAGCCAATGTTTTACATGAAGTGCCATGTTATACATATCATTGTGATCATCTTTATATAGTATTACAGATGGTGTGTTCTTCGATATGTTACCGTCTTTATAAAGTGCCATATCTGATTTAATCTCTCGTGTGATGGGAATACAAATGAGGGTTATCGATTACGTCGACTTATCATGTGGTTTATATACAATTGTTTGCAAAAATCATAGTGCATACGTCAACGTAGATACCATGTACACAAACTCCATGATATATTTTTTCCAAAGAAAATTTCATAGACAAAAATACCAAAATGCATTTCGAACAACCGCAATTGCTGTTGGATCGAATGGGTTGATCATCTTGATGCAGATAGTGAGCCATCAGATGCATGTGGTTTTTAAACATTTTTTGTTTGTACTAACCGATTTATAAAATCAATGATGACATCGTTATTTTTGTGTATTCGGAACTTTATAAACACAAATGTATCATATTTTCAATCGAAACTCTAGATGGTGCAGGCATCTGGTCAGAATTAGAAAGCGCACACTTATCAGGTAATCGTGACATACAAATGGGCTTTAATATCCGAAAGTTTACTTTTGTTTGGTTACCTACGAGAACATTTGTGACCCGTGACGGCAAGATCAGCCAGCATGTCTGTAACCTAATTTCTGAGCTTTTGATACAGTCCGAACCGGTACTATCTAAGCTTTAGTATGATATACAGTTTGTCACATAATGATTCTGTAACCCGGAGACAAATAAAATCCTGAGAAAATCGCCCAAGAAAGTTTACATCGTTTCGAAAGCGAAAAAAGCTCACCAAGCGGACGATATGCGACCTGTTGCATGAATAGATTGCTTTAGTAACCTTCTTGCAAATATCTTGAAAAAATGCATATCAGTAAACATGTTTGATTTGCACCTTTCCTGCGAAAATCGTTGAAAATAATCCATGCTATGAACAGATATTTAAATATTTAATTGAAATTTAAGTGGAATTCGAAAAGATGACATCAAATTCAAGTAAACGACCCACAGAGCATACAATAACGACCGCGCTCGCGTAAACAAAATGACACTCTCTCGATTGTTCGATTGATCGATTCGAGAGTGTGCGTCAGTAAATAATGCCAGCTTGCGTTTCGAAGGGACGAAGCCTTCCCAATAAAGCCGCGCTGCGGTACCCTTCGAAATATAATCCTGCAAACTGAGTGCGAAGAAGCATAGTCCGTACGCAAAAGAGGATGGGGTGGGGGGGGGGGGGGGGTATAATCTCGTACATCTCGTGATCTCGTACAAAGTGCATACAAAGTGTGTACATGGAACCGGGGTACATCATTTAAAGACGTACTTTGTAGTCCTTGATAATCTACAAAATCCAAGGCAATTATGGACTTTTTTAAAACCATTATGTTCAAATAAAAATCATCAACAAGCATGATTAAAAGATTAAATGTAAACAGTCAGGACCACTTGCGCTTTTCCACTATCGTGAAAATAGCGGTTTCCCGCTATTCTCCAATCAATGTCGCTTGATGGCGCATATATTTTGGCGATAGTGCCATGCGATACTATCGGTGATCGAAACAAAATAAAATTTTGTACAGCCGTTTTTTACATATATGCAGCAGTTTTGCGTCCGCCATTCTCGCCTTCTGCGTGCTAAGTGTATCTTGCAGTTCTCTTATCATGCCGAGCTATGCGCCTCTCTCACACGCTCCCTCCTTTTATCTCGTTATTTCGCAACGCACCAGTTCGTACGACATCAAACACCTGTCGCGTAAGTCTATGCGCGAATCAACCGTTTATTTGAGAAATGAACCCGCATAATCGAGCAAGATTTTCTTTAAATGTTCTGGCCAGATCATTTAGACAAACTACACACCATTAGTTTAATTATCAAGGATGCTACACGTGATAATCGCGGAATAGCGCTTTTCCGCTATTTTGGCCGATAGTGGAAAAGCGCAAGTGGACCTGACTGGTAAATGGAAATGTCTTAGTTGATATGCAGGACATTGTTAATGCATTGAATGATTACTTTGTTTTAATTGGTTCAAATGTGTGTAATGGCAACCCTCACAATACCACACAATTTTCTGTTTTATTGTAATTTTGTCATGTTTTTCCAAATATGTTTTTGTAAGGTGTGCCTTAAAAAAATGTGTAGGAGCCAAAGTGGGCCTCGGGTTAAAATTTTTGAGAAGCACTGTACTATGATTATATTAATTGACCCAATCTCTGATAACACAACAGGATAATCATGTACATTTATTTTGTTTTACCATTTTCTATGTTTTTTCTTAGTTTTTATCCTTTTCTTTGTTTTTCTTTGTTTTTCTTTGTGGTGTTTTATGCAAATGAGAATACAATAAGTATTTTCACACTGCCAATGTGGAATACTAACATTACTTGTGAAAAGATGGTGTAAAACTGCAACATAAAAGATGCATGCAAAAACTCTGTGTGTTATATACATGGCAGAATTAGAAAAAAATTGAATTTTCTGTGACTAGAGATCGCAAAATGTTACGTAACACATGGATCGTTGACCCGGTATCAAAAGTTGCGCAAGACTCTAAGAAAAACAGTCATGAAGTGGCACCGTAAAATATCTAAGCGTTGCGAAGTAATCGCGAAAAACGCGGGGTGGGGGGTTAAAACGTCTTGCAAGTGCCCTGGTTTTACCCCTTTTTGAATACTGTAGTAATGCCTGGTCTAATTGGTCACAAGGTACAAAGGATATACTTATACGCCAACACAAAAGAATGGCAAGGTTTTGGGTGTTAAGATCCGTACTCCAACACAAACAGTTTTAGATCGCTTACATTGGGTAAGCATAGAAGAAAGGTGGATTTTTAATAAATGTAAAATGGTTTTCATTCATTAAGTGACCAAGCATCAATGTATTTATCTACACTGTTTACTAAATTACAACCTGTACAGCATAACACAAGAAATGCATACAATAAGAGTGTAATTTTACCAAAAGTTAAAAAACACAAATGGGTAACAATAGTTTTTCTCATTCAGGAGCAGTTGTATGGATTCATTTACCAAACATTATTAAATTAGCTCTTTCCAAATTTGTTTTTGTTAATTTATATTGGCGCATGTTGAAAAATAATTATTGACATTTATTTTGAATGACTTTAGTAAACAGGTCACAGGTATTCTTTTAATGTTGAATTTCTTTTTGTAAAAATACATATTTTTTACTTCTTTGTTTATGTAAATTTGTGTTGTATATCATGTTGTAGGGCCTCTGTAAAAAACAGTGCTACGATCACTGACAGAGCTACCCTACTGAAATGAAACGAATAAATAAATAAATAAATACATATGCGATATTTTCCTGAAGTATAACGCTCGACATTAAAGGGATAGTTGAGTATTGGCCAAACTTAACTTTAGTAACCAAAACCTGCACCATTACGGTACAAAGTGATAGTTATAACTTCACCATGCTCGAAAAGTATACACAATTACAAACGGCTTAGTAAAACCCCTGTTATCATTCAAAAAGAGCCGTTACAACTCACGACTGCGCTATTAAAACAAAATAATTGGTTTGATCCCTTTTTCATACCAAATTGTGCATTGTCCGCTAATGTTGAGAATACGACTTTTTACGAGTTATGCTTAATTCAAGAGTCCGATAGACCAGAAATGATTTGAACTTGGTATCGCAACTTTACTGTTTCGTTCTTAAAATTCAGAAAAAACGTAAAGAATATAACTCAATAAAATAATCGGCCTAATAAGGGTAATTTTTCAAGTCCGACAGACGATACATGGGTCGACATAAATGCCGTGATCTTACCGTCTACGTTATCTAAATGAAGCGAAAACTTTACGAATATGTATCAATAAAATAATCGGCGTAATAGCAGTAATAACATTGATAGCTCCTCAAGTGCAGTCGCTATAAATCGCGCTCCCGACGCAAGTCTTTCGGATTTCCTTCCTTGATAGGCATTGCTAGGAAATCTCCTCACTTTTAGTAGCCTACTGATAGGCGTCGGGCTGTCTAGCAAGTACTAATCGCGTTATGGGGACGGAACAACCGTCGATTCCCAGCTCGCGCTTCGCGCTCGGGTTCGGGCTCGCCGGTTGTTCGGGCTCGCCACTTGTCCGTCTCCATATTAGCGATTAGTACTTGCCAAAAAGCCGGACGCCTATCGGATAGGCTACACTTTTAGCTGAACGGAAATTTTGATGATGATCGCTTTTTGAAATGATACGAGAAAACACAACTAGATGCATGCAGTAACGTACTCCGAATAGAAATTATCACACTTTAAGGATGATAGCCTGATCGAGCATTGAATTCATTTTGCCGAAGTCATTACAAAATGAACTTCTGTCATTTGTCCCCGAACGTGTCGTTCAAAGAGATTAACAAAGGAGTCCATTTGATTCACTAATCGTCGTGCTGGTGGCGGCGATATCAAAAGTGATTAATAATTCTGGACGCGAACACGCCACTTGGGGAGATTAGCAGCTTAGCACATAGGAGTTACTAAGAGGCGCAACTTATTATCGATCGGTAGTGAAGGGGTATATCATCTTGAAAATCTAACTTTGCAAACCCGAAAAAAACCTGCTTCAAAACTCTACTAAATTTTCATATTTCCCCCTAACATTTTTACATGAAAATTTGCCAACATGTGGAAGAAATATCAGGGAACAATATAAGCTAATAATATTTCCCCCAACATTTTTAGGCACTTTCACATCAAAGGCGATTTCTGAGGTTTGAGATTTACCGCCTTCTGTCTGTTCTGACCAGGAAACATCACATTTTACCTACGAATACAGAGTGTCACATTAATGTTCTTAGTAAAGCATTGACTATCGTTATTTTGATTTTAATCTATTGCCAAAGGATGCCTTCGAATCAAACACATACATTCGTTCATTAATATGATGATTATGCTTGTTAAACAAGGAGGAGAAAATCGTTTAATGTTAAATGAGGCAAACAAAGTAAGTTTCTTTTTAACCTGGTGTGTTCTCGTTATCTAAATGCCACCAAAACTATGAACATTATCATTATTATAACGCATGAAAAGGATATTTGTTTCATACCATAACACGCTTATTTTCTTCAAAGAGCCAACATGTTTACGTGATATTGCCGTTGGAAATAATGTCAGTGCAGGAATCAAATTCCCTATATCATGTTTGTATTCGTAAGTAACGTTTAATTTGTTAAAATTTACTTACGAATGCAATACATTTTGTTAAATATCTCCTAAAATCATTATAACATAGTAGCGTTATGCTATATTCCATCTATTACTAAGTTATCTCTCACTAATCTACATACATATTGGAGCTACGACATGATGAAGTGTATACGTAGGTAATGCCATTTTCTTTACAAATAGTAAATCAATCAGAATAATATTTCAGGATATGAAACTATAACTTATTCCCTACATCTTGCAGAAACCCCTATTCGATTTGCTTCAGTGGTCATAGAGAATGAGGATCTTTTGTAAATCATGTCATGTGTTCATTTTCGTTCATAATGCGTGAACAAGTCCATTTTCGTTCATAACGCGTGAATACAACGAAAATTGACACATGACATGATTGACAAAAGATCCTCAGTCTCCAGGACCACTGATGCAAATCGAGTAGGGTTTTCTGGAATATGTAGGTAATGTGTTATAGTTTCATACCCTCAAATATTATTCTGATTGATTTACTATTTTAAAGTTATCATTGCAGAATGTCCCGTTGTCAATAGACAAGGGTGCGGTTCGTTATTCCGAAGGTTCGTTATTCCGAACACGCAAATTTCCTATACCTGAGTGTTCGTTAATCCGAGAATGAAATAGGGATCGTTAATCCGAACATTTGTTGCATTATTCCGAAGGTTCGTTATTCCGGAGGTTCGTTATTCCGAAGGTTCGCTATTCCTAAAATGAAATCGGGTTCGTTATTCCGAAGGTTCGTTAGTCCGAAAATGAATTAGGGTTCGTTAATCCGAAAATGAAATAGGGATTGCCGTCGAGTTGTGTGTGTGTATGTTTATGTGTGTGTGCGTGTATTTGTGTTCGTGTGTGTGTGTGTGTGTGTGTTTGTGTGTGTGTGTGTGCACTGGCGTACTAGTGGGGTGGGGTGGGGGGGGGGATGTGATGGGCCCCCTCCCAACTCAATTTTAATCATGGCTTTTATCTAATTCGATTGGAAAAGAGAATAAGACAAGAAAACTCAGATTGCACAGTTTCAATTCAAAAAATGCAAAAGCTCCCTCCCTCACGGGGGAGGGGGGACACCCCATCCTGAACCCTCCCCCATCGTCATTCTGTCACCCCCCCCCCCCCCCCCTCCCCTTAGCAATAGGACATCACTTACGGGGGTTCAAAATAGCAAATAAAAATCGCCGTTTCGCGGCTCGTGGACGATGCTCCGCATCGTCATTGGGTCAACCCCCCCCCCCCCGCCCCCTTAGCACAAAGGTAGATCCGCACCTGCCCTAAGTTGCTATTTATGATGAAATACTTACAATTCAGACAAATAAAGTGTTAGAATTAAGATATTGTAGACTGATATCAAGCAGCAAAATCTATCTTTATGACATACATGACATAATTATAATTATATAATATCAAATTGATTGGGGTTTTATTTCATGTTTTTTTTTTTTACATGAGAAAGATATAAATATCTCAAATATCTAATTCTTATTGCACTGTTTTACAAAGAAAAATAACATTATTTTTTAGGAAATTCATTTCAGTTTATAACACCATGTTACAAATGATTCTTATACAAGTTGACTAGAATTGTAAAGCGACTCTTTGCCCCTCTCCCCTTCTCCCCCACCCCAATGCAGACAAGGCAATTAGAGTAAGATTGATCCCCTTTCCCAAGTCCACACTGCTCAAAATCCTTTGTTTTAAGGCAACATTGCTTAAAAGAAATCAAATTCTTTTGTAAATCGTATTTATTTAATTTTCGGATTAACGAACCCTATTTCATTTTCGGATCAACGAACCTTCGGAATAACGAACCCGATTTTATTTTCGGATCAACGAACCTTCGGAATAACGAACCTTCGGAATAACGAACCCGATTTTATTTTGGGATCAACGAACCTTCGGAATAACGAACCTTCGGAATAACGAACCCAATTTTATTTTCGGATTAACGAACCTTCGGAATAACGAACCTTCTGAAAATGAACCCGATTTCATTTTAGGAATAGCGCAGTTTCGGAATAACGAAGCTTCGGAATAACGAAGCTTCGGAATAACGAAGCTTCGGAATAACAAACCTTCGGAATAACTGAACCTTCGGAATAACGAACCTTCGGAATAACGGACTGTAACCAATGGGCAACACGTCTCCTTACAAAATATGGAAGGAAGGGACATCTGACATGATTGCCAAAAGATCCTCATTCTCCATGACCACTGAAGTAAATCGAATAGGGTTTCCTGCAAGATGTAGGTAATAAGTCATAGTTTCATACCCTGAAATATCATTATGATTGATAAATAACATTATTTTTTAGGAAATTCATTTCAGTTTATAACACCATGTTACAAATGATTCTTATACAAGTTGACTAGAATTGTAAAGCGACTCTTTGCCCCTCTCCCCTTCTCCCCCACCCCAATGCAGACAAGGCAATTAGAGTAAGATTGATCCCCTTTCCCAAGTCCACACTGCTCAAAATCCTTTGTTTTAAGGCAACATTGCTTAAAAGAAATCAAATTCTTTTCTAAATCGTATTTATTTAATTTTCGGATTAACGAACCCTATTTCATTTTCGGATCAACGAACCTTCGGAATAACGAACCTTCGGAATAACGAACCCGATTTTATTTTCGGATCAACGAACCTTCGGAATAACGAACCTTCGGAATAACGAACCCGATTTTATTTTCGGATCAACGAACCTTCGGAATAACGGACCTTCGGAATAACGAACCCAATTTTATTTTCGGATTAACGAACCTTCGGAATAACGAACCTTCTGAAAACGAACCCGATTTCATTTTAGGAATAGCGCAGTTTCGGAATAACGAAGCTTCGGAATAACGAAGCTTCGGAATAACGAAGCTTCGGAATAACAAACCTTCGGAATAACTGAATCCTGCAAGATGTAGGTAATAAGTCATAGTTTCATACCCTGAATATTATTATGATTGATCTACTGTTTTAAAGTTATCGTTGCAGAAAGTTCCGTTGTAATTAATTGTGGGACATGCTGCAGTGTCTAAATTCGTATTGTTGTATAGTAATGACAATGCTTCATTTAGAGCATAACCTTAACTACAACATATTATATCGAAATTTGGGAGAAAGTTGATGGAGAATGAGCGAGATATGGTCGGACGTCCGCTGTAATCGATTTCAAAATAGATTAAAATCGGTTAAATTCACATTTTCAAGTTTAACCCTTTGTATGCTGACGTCACAACATTTACCTGGCATAAATGAGGTATGAGTCCGTTTATACAACTCATAATCTTTTCGAATATTGACAACAAAATTGGGGTTTATAGACAAGATACAAAGTATTGGCCGAATACAAAAAGTATGTTTTAACCATATTTTGCCAATTTGCTTGCGGGAGTAATTTTGACTTTGACGCGCGCGTACTCCGTTATTATAAGTCCACAATGACTAAAAATAATTTGGTATGTTAAAGTGATGCCTGTAAAGTGTCTAACTCCAGGAAAAATACTTGGAACTTCCTCGTTTCTCTTCTGCCGTGTTGTTAAGCTTAAATTAAGAGAGGAATAAAATAGGGTTAGATTGTTTCAAATGTCCCTTTGGTATGAAGATAATTATCATTGAAAATCATTATTTCAAAAGCGTTGATCAACGGTTTTGAATAGTCGTAGCTAAACGCGTCCGCATTGCAGCACGCGTGGGAACATTCCGGAGATTGAACGTTGAACCCAGCGAGAGCGAATTCCAAGAATTCTGTACTACCTCTGTAAACATACACGGGTGCGAATATCTCAAACGGCTGATTATTACAGTGACAATGTATGGCAGACCATTAGTATTCCGTGATAAAATATGAACTCAATATTCGTTTTTTTTTTTTCACTAGGTAAATAGTGTTCGTTTTCTTTAAAACTTTCACAAATCTTTAAATTGTATTTTACAATTATATTGATATATATAGGATTGAAGTCTCAAATGTCATTTTGTGCAATATCTGACATTTTACAGGTATCACTTTAAGAAAGGTAATGGTACATGTATAAGGATTGCTATACATGTGAACAACAGACGAATTTCTTTTTTATCTGCGTTACTCGCGGACAATTTTTAAACGATTAAAATTGTCTGAAACTTATTGTAAATTAATCAGGTTTGGTATTTGGACACTTTGTGACATTTTTTTCATTTAACGGACGCGTACGCGCGCGTCTTCAGGTGGTTACTAAAAGGCGGAGCTTATTATCGATCGCTAGTGAGGGGGTATAGAATCTTGAAAATCTAACTTTGCAAACCCAAATAAACATGCTTTCAAACTCACCTAAATTTTCATATTTCCACCAAATATTTTGACTGGAAAATATTCCTTCATGTAAAAGAAATATCAGGGAACAAAATGAGCTAATTATATTTTCCTCCAATTTGTATGCACTTTCAAATCAAGCGCCATTTCCGACTTAAGGCTGATTTCAACAGGACGAGGCACATTATTGTCAGCTGCTAGATCAGGAAATCTACTCATTTGGGCTAAAACCAACCATGTTTTTTTTTGTATTGAACTCGTTCTCTGGCATAAATCGTTATTTTTTTCATCTTGAGGTGTCATATAAATGTGAATTTCAACGAGGTGTTGTCTTTTCTTAAAATAGGTATGTTTACTACCGTATAAACTCACCAAAACTTGCAATTTCTTGGTGAAAATTGTATTGTTTAAAATCAGTGTGCCATAAGTTGAACAGAAAATGAAAGAAGACAAACGGAGCAATTCATACATGTATATCTTATTTATTTTTCAAATCTGTTTTTTTTTGGGACACACTGTATAATACCTAACAACGTCCAAAAGTAATGAGAATAGTCAATATCAGATTTAAAACAATTTAAAAAAATTAAATAAAACAGGTTTGATTGTGAAACGGTTACAAGCTGTTTTACCTTTTCCTTTTCCTCCTCCTTGCGCCTTATCTCAGCTCTACGTTCCCTCTCATGGAGTTTCTTCTCATATTCGGCTTGTTGTTTTCCTAAGCGTATGGCCTCCACTTCTTTAGAACGATTGTGCGTGAACAGTATTGAACTATCGCCGTTATTGGTACAACAGTCCAACAACTCAAGTAGTATCAGTTGATGTTCAATCTCTAGATTTGTGTTCTGTTTAGTGAGGTTAGCGATCTCGTATACATCGGCTACCCCATAAAAAGAAAGCGCCGATCTTATATTCTTGGTGTTTTGCC
This sequence comes from Echinarachnius parma, assembly GCA_037951105.1. NCBI lineage: Eukaryota > Metazoa > Echinodermata > Echinoidea > Clypeasteroida > Echinarachniidae > Echinarachnius > Echinarachnius parma. The sequence goes on along the minus strand of JBAMJV010000566.1, from coordinate 89,195 downwards.
GGTTCTTGTTGACATCAACATGGGTAATTACCGCAGTGGGACGACAACCTGTACATGAAATAAAGGCACAATTTACAAAAGTATGTTATAGTCTCGCCCTTTTCCAACAAATTATTCATTCAAATGTAATTTATTAGCGTGTACGAACATGCTATTTGGATGGCCTTGTCATATAACACTTGCAAACGAGCCATTTTTATATTTCACTACCTTACACCCTACCAACAAGAACGCAGTGTGACATACTGTGAACACACACTGTAGAACATCTTACACGCAGATAAGTTGGGAGTCTGTTATCATTAAAAAAAATAGCCATTAAACAACGATATGGCCCTTTCTTTAAACATTGCTTGAAGTTTTGAACTCTTTCTTATGAGAAATTGTGAATGTGATATGTGTTTATGTGATATGTATGTATTCAACATAATTTATAATCAACTATTTCAAGAGATCTAAACAGGTCATTATTTCAAAAGAAATCGGATTAATAGTTTGTTTGTCAATTAGTGGTTCTTAGCAGTCCCCCACCACTTTTTTGGCTTAAAAAATAAAATACATAAGCATAAAACAACAATTACTACAAACAAATGGCAGTGTGGTCAGCCCACCCCCCCCCCCCCCCCCGCCACCCCACAGGGTGAATAAAAAACGAATTTATATGCGCGACCTTGTACAGGAGTGAATTAAGACCAATGTATAAATATACACGGCCTCGGACAGGAGTGAAAACAGAACAATGTATATTAATATACAGTATACACGGCCTCGGACAGGAGTTAATTAGGACCAATGTATATTAATATACACGGCCTCGGACAGGAGTGAATGAAGACCAATGTATATTAATATAAACGTCCTCGGACAGGAGTGAATAAAGACCAATGTATATTAATATACACGGCCTCGGACAGGAGTGAATGAAGACCAATGTATATTAATAAACACGGCCTCGGACAGGAGAGAAATAAGACCAATGTATATTAATATACACGTCCTCGGACATGAGTGAATAAATACCAATGTATATTAATATAATATGCCCGAGGAGCATGTACGCGTACATCCTTTCTTTTACGATCCGTACTGTGAAATGAACGTGTCGTCGTTTTCCACGTACATGAATGCATGTCGTTAAGTGTATGCAAATATCTACGAAGTTGTCGCTAAGTAATGCACGCGAATTCCTATTGGTCGAATTATACGCTGACGTTGTGACGTAATGGAATGTAACAATATCAATTATCAATCAATGATATGATATGATATGATATGATATGATATAAATGCTTTGCCTAACTCGTCAAAATATTCTAATTTTAGATTATTGGAAGATGACTCTAACTTGTTCCACACGTTTAATCTATATGAAAACACATTGATTTGACAGAAGTGTGTATGAATATGAAAAATATTATTAAATGGTGCAATGCCAATAAACTGACAATCAATGGGAATAAAACTAAATATGTTCTATTTCAAAATAAACGAAGACATTTCGTAGTATCAGGTCAGCTGTTAATTAATGAAAACATTCTAGAATCTGTGGATTCAACATCGTTGAGCTCATCCATTTTTCATCACAGTTCAGGTGTACAGATCATCTGGCAGGTTTAACAACTCAGGACGGAGTGATAAAGACTTCTGAATGTGTTAGAGACCTTGGCTTTACTTTGGACAAACACATTATAACTCTTAAACACCATATCACAAAGATCTGCAAATCTGCATCTTGGGGTATTTTCAAAACAGGGAATATCAGGCGTCTGTTTGAACAATCATCCGCTGAGCGACTCGTCCACACCTTCGTCTCCATCTCATCTGGACTACTACAAATCCCCCCTTGCCGGCCTCCCTCTTTCTCATATATCCCCCCTCCAACGTATCCAAAATTCAGCCGTTAGATTAGTCACCCTTATAAGGAAACATGACCATTATCCCCTGTTCTCCGCTCACTTAATTGGCTACCGGTCCATTCCCGCATTACTTTCAAGATCCTACTTCTCACATATAAAATCACACATTATCTTACCCCCATATATCTTCAAGACCTAGTCTCCCTTCGTGCCTCTCCTCTTCTACTAGACCCCTCCGTTCATCTTCCTCTCTCCAATTACTTCATGACCCACGTACAAAAACCCGTTATGGTGACCGAGCCCTTTCGTCCATTGCCCCCACCCTTTGGAATAAACTCCCACCCCATATTCAGAATGTTACATTTCTTGAATCATTAAAAATCATCCTCAAAACCCATCTTTTTAAGCAATTGCAATTTTCTGGAGGCGCACACAGTTAGTTATTAAGTATTGTATTATACATATATTTGTTATTTCTGATTTGTTACTTTGACTTTAGTGTTGCATGTTTTTTAAGCTATCGTGTTTACCAGTTTATTTAGACAGAACACGAGTGCGCTTAGAAACGCCCGTATAAAGCGCCTTATAAATGCAATTATTATTATTATTATAACATAGGGTGTGCGTATGTCCCCATTCATTGGAGCCTCATATAAGTTGTATGCTGCCATGTCACGTTTTAGGCAGAAATTGAGTTTCCCCAAAATGTATTTTTGCCCGGACATCCATTTTACTTGTGGCATCATTTTACATATAGTTGAAACGTGCCAAACTTCGCAAACTATAGCCTAAAGCCCGGTGCCCATCTGGTGATCTGGGCCTAGCGATCTAGAGCGATCTTGCCCGAATATGAGCGATCCCCTGAGATATGTGGCTCAATTCGCCAAGTGGGCACCAATGGCGACACAAGATCGCTGTAACTCACATCCGCAAGGGTTGTGTCGGTTGCGGTAGCCGGAGTTTTGACATGTTCAAAAATCTGGCGACCAGGTCGGTCTCGATCGCATTCGCGGCGATCTGGTGCGGCCATTGGTGCCCACTTTGCGACCTAACACAGATCTCACGGGATCGCTCCTATTCGGACAAGATCGCATAGTGGGCATTGGGCTAGCGACCTTGGAAACACATCAGTTCGCAGTGAGTCAGCCTGATTCAATTGTGACAGGATCTTTTCAATTTGGCCTCCTTGAGGTCATAGCTTGGCCCTTATTTCCACCTATTGTCAAGGAATACAATAACGAGGAATTCACGCTTGTTTGATTCTGATTTGTTAGCGAGTCATGGCTAGCCGTTTTAACATTTATTTCCTTTTCTTGATATCAAGAATTACCAATGCTTAACAACAGGAAATCATTTATTGATATCAACAATTCATTTCTTGATATCAAGAAAATAATTCTTGATTCTTGCAGGGGGCCTTTGTAGAGCAGTTTCGCATAACTAAACATTAAATTCTTGATATCAAGAAACCACTTTCTGTTGCTAACCAATGGCAATTCCTGATTTCAAGAATTCAACTCCTGGCATCAAGAAATCTAATTCTGGATATCAATAAATCGAACTCTTTATATCATTAATTAATTTCCTGATATCAATAATTTTATAATTGATATATGAAAACTGACTTCCTGATATCAGGAAATATGAACGATTGAACAAATAGCTGGCAATCTGTGCGATCCCGCCCGACATGCGATCGAGAACGAAATTTGTGAACATGTCCAAAACCTGGCGACCGTAACCGACACCACCCCTGCGGACGCGAGTTACAGCCATCTGGTGCGGTCATTTACCCACCTTGCGACTTAACCACATATCTCGGGGGATCGCTCCTATTCGGGCAAGATCGCTCTAGATCGCTAGGCGCAGATCGCAAAGTGGGCACTGGGATTATAAACAAATCTCGCAAAGCTGATTATGATGTCTAGACAAGCAAGAGCGAACAATACCTGGCATCAACCATGCACACATGCGTGCAAATAGGGACAATGCGTTTATCAGGGGAAGTCGCCGTGAGAGCGCATAGTGGGCACCGAAAAGATCGCGTACGCAATGAGATCGGGCTGACTCGCGGCGAACTGATGCGATTCATACCGAACCGCGATCGCTAACAACTCGGGCTAGATCGCAAGCGCAGATCGCATAGTGGGCACTAGGCTTATAACGTCCACTATCAGAAGTGCTGGAATAGATCTGCAAGAATGTCTTTTGTCAACTTGGGAATTAATGAGAAGATTATGACACTTGTGTAAAAAGATATCCTCCCATGCATGGAGATACAATAGCCCCTGAACAAAAGATTATGTCGCCGAAGACCCGCGTTCGTTTGCGACATGTCGAAAGCGAACGTGGGGATAAGAAGCGCAGTGCAAGCGGCGCGAGAGCGTAGCTAGGTGTGGCGGTTGTTTAAGCAGTTGCCTGCTTGCCAGTAACCACCAAGTTCGCTTCGTTTCATGAATTTCAACTTGGCTTTCCGATACGTAGTTTTATTCGATATATTGTATTATCAAGCGTTGTCAGGCGGTGATTGGTTGATATCAACACAGGTGTCAAGTGTATAACCTCCAATAAAGTCTGCATTTGTTTTTCAAAATTACCTGTTTTTATGTTTACATATGTTAATGAACTCATCTGCTCGGATGTCGTGACGTCACTGAAGCCAAACTATTATTGTGTGCTCGTTTTACGCACGAGCATGACCTTTGTACTCTGTTGTTCGTGCACAATTACCATTTGTGAACTGCTGTACCGTATCGGTCGTGAATACGCCAAAGATCGGACAAGCATGACAAGGATGCGTTTGAAAAATTCGATTTCTTGGCCCGTACAAACTGATTCCTTTTTTTAAGTAAACAAATCTCGTTTGTTAGGTCATTTGATTAACTAAGAATTGCGAAGTAAACGAGGTAAATTGCTTTCTCTCACGTTTTATGTCTGATTATGTAATGCGTGTGCTCCAAAAACGGAGGTCTATGAGTCCACGTGCGGAGTTACCAGTTTTGTCGGAATTTGCTAAATATTGTATGATGTAAACCACCACATTTCGGGTACTTTTATTGTTGATATTGCGGATATTATTTTTAATGTTATTGTCTATTTTTTTGCGAGCAAATAGGAAGAAAATGATGAATTAATATATTTATATTTCATGTATGGTTTTACTTAGTAGATTGGCCAACGGTGATTTTTACAAGAAACGTATAGTTTGGCATCAGTGACGTATTGGATTTTCAGGATCGTTCTATTACTCGCTGATTATTTATGTTTTTTTTTTTCTATTTGTATAGAATGGTTTTCTAAAATCATGATTTGAATTATCAAAGTAGTGCATTTCTCCGATAAAGTCTTCTTTGAAAGTTTGCATAGAACAATACGAATTTGCGTCGTACAAAAAAAGCTTATACTGATACAAATACCCTTACCTTTGTTGTTTAACCTAACAACAGAAACCCATGAACACTCAGATAACCCAGAAGGTGTAGGGCGGCGAACGTTTACCTGACACATATAGGGGGGGGGGGGGCAAGAACGTTGACAGATATATGTAGGCTTACATTGCAGCTGTGGTTATCTGCATTTACGATATTGCACATTGCCCTTTCATATCCTTTCATTTGTGTAGATTCATCTGTTTCAATGTTCACTAACAACGGGGACAGGGGATTCAATTGTGGGGCTGGGACCCCCTCTATACGCCCCATATCAAACACAGCCCCAAACAACAGAGCGGTTTTCTATTTCAGGCGACGCTTTCATGAGATCCTTTCAAAATCATTGTTGATCTCATAAATATGCATAACCATTCTATTTTTATGCGGCGTTTTCATTAGATCCACCTTCATTATTATTCTTCACCATTTTTTACATTCTTGATTAATGTCTCCCTTTTGGGACAGAGAGCGGGCGCTCATTAAAAGCAAGCAGAGCGCGTTGATAAGAAAGATACGTATAGGTGCTTGACGACGGTGTTCTACGGTAATGCAACAAATGTTCGGATTAACGAACCCTATTTCATTTTAGAATTAACGAACTCTTAGGTATACGAAATGTGCGTGTTCGGAATAACGAACCTTCGGAATAAAGAACCTTCGGAATAACGAAGCGCACCCACAAATATGAGGGTACTTATAACTACAGCGTCTAGATGGCCCAATTTTCACAATCCGGCTCTCTACACGTTATGTTTCCTGAAGAAAAAGAATTTGGCATTAATTTTTCATGAAATCAATCAATTATGGGGTAATTAGTAAATATCTAATTGTCCTGTGAACGCCCCTTTTAAATCGTCAAAATGTGGCGTCATCTAAAGAACGGACTAATGAACTAAATTCTGTAAATGACGCGTCATGACGTAAGCCAATGAATTGTCAGTCACATGTCAATCACGCTGTCGATTCTGGACACTAAATGTGGGTGAGGCATAAACTGCCTGCTAAATGAGATTTGGCATCAGAAAATTATTCTTAAATCACTACTGTGTTTATTTTCATGGATTTTTTTGTTCGGCAGACCAAGTCATCAACTATGGAATAAGTGACAAAGTACGTTGTATTATTTAGGTCCTTTAATGAAGTGTTGGGACAACGCATTATATTAAATTTGTCCTATTTACTATGTGATCTTATTGGATTTGATTTCATTTCAACGTCATAATTTGATATACAAGATTATTTTTTTTTAATAAGACACACGTGCCATTGGTTTTCAACAGAACATGCATGGTACGTTTAGTCAAAAAATAACTTACCTAGAGCCTTGTGGAAAAACGTCACAAGGCCGTGCAATCGGTCTGTGTCAAGCATGCTGTATTGAGAGGCACTGTAATACAAAAATAACACAAATTAAATAAATGTATCCATGTGTAGAATGCAGGCCAATGGTCTAAAGGTAACTACTCTACCTATACAATAAATATATGATATTTATGTATATATTACGTTTTTGTTCTTTAGCTGAATTGACTTCCAACAAATTTAACCCTACTAAGGCCGCTATTCATAATGTGTTGATCCACTGTACTGAAAGACCGATATCCATACAACACAAAAGGGGTCGCTATCTATGCATAAAACATGGCCAGGTTATGAGAACATCAACATAGTGATCTGTTGTTGAGGCATAAAGCTTGTCTGTTTCACGTGTCCCTTGCAATTTCAACTTTGAAGATCTTTAGACTACGGTAGAATTCTTGAGAAAAATGTATACCAAGTTTCATGCTGAAAAGGGCCCAATCTGTAGTTTCAACGAATAAACCTTAGCCATGGAATTCCCCATTGTGTTACATTTGGATGAAAATAAAACCTACAACGTTCACAATTTGTCTTCATTTACACTTTTTCAATTGAGATGCAACTTAAAAAGATCACATTTGTAATGAAATGAGTATGCTATGTCATGAATATAGCGTTTATATCATGCTTGTCAACATTTAAATGGTTGAATGGATGTTCAATTGTTACCCAGGGGGCAAACACCCATTTTTTTAGGTTTTCAGCTTTTGCCTGTTGTAAAAGGTTGGCCACCAGAAATGACTTCTAGGACCTTCTAGGATCACAACCTAGGTGGACAACCTCGCGAACTAGCTACTGGAAGTCCACAGGATGAGTTTCAAGAAAACCACCCCTAATGCACTAAATAGTGTGTTTTAGCCGTAGGGGTCATGAATACCCAGTCACACATCTTGCACAATTACACCACAATGCACAGCTTATTCCAGATTGTTTTTTTTTTCATGAAGATCTTCCCTAAAGTCCTGCGCATCGTTTGATACCAAATGTGAGCATATTGCATATTTGGTTACTGTGTCACACGTCGTTACGTCGTGATGCGTCACACGTACATGGACGTGAAATTTCGAATACAGCGCTTATGTATGAAATGCAAATTACTCTTTAAAGAGTTAATAATAGGCTATATCTTAATCTTTAAATACTTAGTTCGATTTTAAATACCTATTAAGAGCATAATACAAAGACACCAATTATGTAAATTAATAATTCAATACAAAACAAAGCCAATCAAAAACAAACAAATACATAAGCATATGAGTTGTTAATGTATTAATTTGTTTAGATTGCGATAAAATGATACAAAATCCATCTGAAACATAACTTTTCATCATTGGAATCAGATACAGATGTGTGTGTGTACGTGTGTGCGTGTGTGTGTGTATGTGTGTGTGTGTGTCTGTGTGTGTGTGTATTTATGTTGGGGGTGGAGGGGGTCAAAAGACCATCAGTGGACTCCAAAAATAATTATAAGCAAGGACTATAATCACCCTGAATGGACGAAGTGTAAGGTGGGAAGGGGGTACTGTTGTTAAGGATTGACCCTAGAAGTGGCGTATAGGACCTTCTAGATAGGAACACAAACTGTGTGCAAAACCTTGTTGACTATCTGCTGAAAGTCCACGTCAAGCGTAAACTGAAAAAACACGTCTACACCAAACCACTCACTACACCAAACCACTCATCTCTGCCGAGTTGAAATATATGCTGCACCTTCATTCATCAGTTTATCCAGCACACATCAAGATTTATTTCGTGTCATCGTGGATAAAGAGCTGTAGTCGAGGTTATGGCAGCACTGGAAACTAAACCATACACAGCAACAGCACACTCCTTCAGGAATATATCAAATGTGCAGTGTTCCGGTAAAAAAACCCCTCACCAAAATGAAAAAGGGGTGTTTGAAGGCACTATAACAGGGTCCTTTTCCAGTGAGAAGAAGAAGACAAGACTTATGACGCTCAACACCTTCTACACCCTAACAAGACAAATCTCAAGAAGAAAAGAGGAAAACAGCCGCAATGCAGGCAAGAGCAATGAAGTTCTGCGCATGACTATGATTTTTGCTACTGGTAGACAGCTTGACATGTATGACTTCATGGAAAAGCATGGGTTCAGTGATATATTTCACCTACTCTGTTCAAGGAACCCGGCAATATGTGAAGTGGTAGGAAGACTGGTTTCCTCTTAGTGCCAAACCAAATTTGTCTGATTTGCCTTCGGATAACAGAAAGAACAGCAGTGGTCCTTTCACAAAGGTGAAACATTTTAAGCAATTCCAAAGTATGGAACCGCTTTCTTCATGTATAGGAACAGTTATTCTGGCATCCATCAACATGATATTGTCTTGCCCAGGCTTGATGTGTAGTTGACACTAGTACTTCCATCATTGAGGGACTATCCAAACTCTATACATTATGGAATGTTTGGCTTGGGAATGAGCGTCCTCACTAGGAGGCAGTAGCTTCAAGAGAGCTGACTCGTTGTTCAAAAACTTTTAAGCTCTCACATTTCCCAGATTGGAATCCTTAAACTGGTCTGCTTTGGTGATGTACACATCCATTGCAAGTTCTTGTGTTCAAGTGATAATGTCATCTGTTAAAGCATTGGCAGGTTTTATTTTACCAGCAGTGTCGATATGTGCCGATTCTGGGCTGTCCTCACCCACAGCTCTGAGAGATCAGTGAGACGTACTTGTGACATCAGTGTCATTGGCATGAATAACTACTCTGTCGACTCTTGCTCTGTTGTAGAATGTATACAGTAAGACCCTTGTAACAGCCTCTTCATGCCTGTTGTGTAGATCCAAGACGACATGAACCTCCATAGTAGACCCCACTGTGAGAACAATACTCTTTTCTTTCTATCCACCACCAAAGTGCAGATGGCTTTGACCAAGCTATGACTTGTTCAAGCTGTCCATAATCTCACCACCTTTCACAGGGTAAGCTCAAAAGGTTTGTTTTGGTAGCTTGATATAGTGAAAAACTCATGTGGATCAGGAGCTGCACGTTTCCCACTGACTTCATAGACTTTGGCTCATTTTGTATAGGGCACACCTTTGTTCCTCTTTAGCAGACTTCAGACTGGCCTAATTGTACATATTATGTTCAACACAGGTGTATGATATCAGTACCGAAAGGAAATTCTTCCAGCAATAGATTTGCGTGCCATTTAGTGACTGCTTCAAATGATTCACCTTTATGAGATGGCCAGTGACATATGGCGCACATTGCACTAACAACCACTGTCCTTTTACGGTTGTCATTGACTTTGACTACATCCTCTTTAATAATAATAATGATATATTTCTACATTATATAGCGCATAACACATAAGCAAAATTGCATGTCTCGTTATCCCTGATGACACGACTCTGACCAGATGTACGGTGTGGCATGGATGCATGGAGATGCAGCATAGTGGGAGCATACTTTTCAACTCTGTTTGTAGAGATGGCTGTCTTTAGTGGGGTTTTTGTAGATGATTTTCAAGTTTTGCTTCATGTGGATTTCCAGCAGCTAGTCCAACTATAGGTTGTGTTTCTAGAACTGCCATATGAGACATTTATGTGGGCCAATCTTTAACATGAACCAACTTTCACGATATATCTCCTTTAGACCTAGAATAAAAATTGCCCTCAAATGTGTCATGTAAGCCTACATACACAGTACAGACACACCAAACTGGGTGGGTAGACCTCGATTATAATTATGTTTGGAGTCCATTGATGAGAGGCTGGTCTTTTGAACACCCCCTTCCCTCCTCCCGGGTATCTCATTCACGGGATAAGCATTATGTCATGTTGTGGATATACAGGGTGGCCCAGAAATAACGGAACGGGGCACTTCCCAAAATAAAGCAACGAAATGACTGGGTCCACCGGATAGTGTGTCTTTTCAAATGAAAATTGATACCAAGAACATTAATTTTGGTCGTGTAGTTTTTGTTTTAGAGCGCTGTGAGTGACACTATGTCAGGGTTCATTTTTCTTCAATTTTGACTGACCTATTGGCTAAAGAATGACCCGAGCGGCTCGGCATAGAATTACGGTGCTGTGGCTATTCAGTCGAATGCACACTAACAAAGGTGTCCGCATCATTGTGCGTCGTAATTCTATGACGAGCCGTTCGGGTCATTCTTTAGCCAATAGGTCAGTCAAAATTGAAGAAAAATGAACCCTGACATGGTGTCACTCACAGCGCTCTAAAACAAAAACTACACGACCAAAATTAATGTTCTTGGTATCAATTTTCATTTGAAAAGACACACTATCCGATGGACCGAGTCATTTCGTTACTTTATTTTGGGAAGTGCCCCGTTCCGTTATTTCTGGGCCACCCTGTATTTTGTATCATTTGATTATAGTAATTTAACCACATCTAAACAAATTATAACATTAACAACTCATACTCTTATGTATTTCATTGTTTTTAATGCTTATGTGTTTTATTGTTTATTAATGTACATGTATGCTTAGTTTCATTATATAATGCTCTTAATAGATATCTAAAATGCGAATTATATGTTTGAAAGATCGAAATATAGCCTATTGTTCATTTTTAAGAATTTAGTTGTATTTTATACAAACGCGCTGTATACGAATTTCACGTCCGTATGTGATGTATCACGTTGTAACAACGTATGACGCAGTAACCAAAGATGCAATATGCTAAAATTTGGTATCAGACGATGCGCAGGACTTTAGGAAAGTCCTCCATGAAACAACAATCTGGGATCAGCAGTGCATTGTGGTGTAATTGTGCAAGATGTGTGAATGGGTATTCATGACCCCTAAGGCTAAAACACACTATTTAGTGTACTATAGGTGTGATTTTCTTGAAACTCATCCTGTGGACTTCCAGTAGCTAGTTCGCGAGGTTGTCCACCTAGGTTGTGATCTTAGAGGGTCCTAGAAGCCATTTCTGGTGACCAACCTTTTACAACAGGCAAAAGCTGCTAAACCCCCTTTGCCCCCTGGGTATGTTGCTATTTTTGAAAACAGACCTTGACCGTGACAAGTCATGCATGGAAGATTTATCCTGGATTCTATGCTTATATGGAAGAGGGTTATTTTAAAGTGATCCAGGTAAAGTGTCAGATATTGCACAATATGACATTTGATACTTGAATCCTATATCAATATCATTGTAAAATACAATTTAAAGATTTGTGAAAGTTTGAAAGAAGACGAACACTGTTAACCTAGTGAAAAAAAAAAAATATTGAGTTAATATTTTATCACCGAATACTGATGGCCTGTCATGGATTTGTAGCAGTAATAATCAGCCGGTGACGATATCCGCACTCGGGTATGTTTTGAAAAGCGTTGATCAACGCTTTTAAAATAATGATTTTCAATGATAATTATCTTCATACTAAAGGGACATTTGAAACAAATCTAACCCTATGTTATTCTTCTCTTACCATAAGCTAAACAACACGGCAGAAGAGACACGAGGAAGCTCCAAGTATTTTTCGAGTTAGACACTTTACCTGGATCACTTTCATTTGATATACAATAACATATATTTTGTCTTTAACAAATATGAGATATGTTGTCTTGAATAAGTGTCCAGTTTATTTTTGTGCGGAGTATATTTATATCTTTATGCTGAGTTTTTGTAATGTAGACGTTGTAATCTGATACAAGGCCCCCTTGTAAAGCAGGCCTATATGCCACTGAATGGGGCTACGCTGTGTTTTTAGAGGGGTAGTACAGTTTTGGTAAGGCTGAACTTTAGTAACCAAACCTGGACAGTAACATTATAAACTAATAATTATAACTCTAGACATACTCGAAAGGTATACACAATTACAAACGACTAAGTAAAAAGCCTGTAATCATTTAAAAAAAAAGCGATTAAAACACAAAAGGGCGCTTTCTAAAAAGGCATTGGTTTCAACCATTTTTCATACAAAATTAGGCATGTGATGTTTTATTGAAATAATGATTAAATAGAGAGATCATCAACAAATATTAACAAAAACACTTTTGACAATTTTTGAAAAAGTGCAAGCAATTAAAGGGACTAAGTAACATTGTCCAAATCCTCAAAATAAATTTTTAATTCTAGCGGTTCCCTCATACCTTGTTGTATTCGTATTAACAATAAAATCATGGGACAGGTTTCGGTTTTTCAAATTTCCCTTTCGTTACAAAGATATGTACGATCGAAATATTCAGATAAGAAAAACTCCGCGCGAGTTTTTCTTCTGTGTACAAAGTGAGTGCAGTGAGTTATTGAATATCACTTTGCATTTTCGCTCATTACTTGGCCATGCAATGTCCATTTGACTTGAATTTTTTACACAATACCCTATGGACATATGAGATAACAATAATATACATTGCATTAACCATTCATCACGTTTTACACATGTCAACAAAGTTACTAGATCCTTTAAATATTAGGCCCCAAATAATTAAGATCAGATATATTTATTGATATTTCAGCCGTTTCTGGGTCGATTTTGACCAAATAAAGTTTATTGCATGTTCTCCCAAACTCTACTCTCAGTTGTTCATTACCTCACAAACAAATTGTGACATGCAGCGCCCTCTCTACCAAAACTGAACTACCCTTTAAAGAAGACTGAATAAATAAATATAAATTCATAAATAGATATCAGCTTGGCAACCGGCGTATAGTTAATACATGTGTGCCAAGCGTGTTTGACACGGGCCTTACACATTATCAGTGCAATGCAGGCTGAACAATACTGCCGTCCCATGATTTCCTCATAAAACACTGACAAAAGGAAGCAACTCAATCAGCCAATCACCTATCAGCATGGAAGTGGCATGTGTGCATTGATCTCCCAATCAGCCAATCAGAGCGCGCCTAAGTGCAGCTCACTTTTCTCCTTGAATGTCTGTCAACCACTGGACTAGAATTGATACAGAAAATGCTGAAATTCGCTGATCTGTTTGCACATCTGAAGGAAACGTTAGTGTATTTTGACTGAAGTATATATATACATTTAAAACCCATTTCATTTATCAATCAAAATGCTGACTGTGAATAAAAAATATAAACGTTTTTTTTTTTTTTCACAGCACAAGTTCTGATGCTATGTGTTTATTATTGTCCCACATGTAGACTTTTGTGTGGGGAATTTTGCAGAAAATGATTAACTTGATGAAATGTTGTTTTACCTGGCTTTGCCAATGACTCACACACAAACACACACACACACACATGCACACACATACACGTACACACACATACAAACACACGCATGCAAACACACATACACACCTACACAACAATCCGAGGACCACCTTTCACGTGCATATTCTATTAGTAGTCCCGGGTCCAATTATGAACCTGTGGTACACCTTCCTTCATCACCATCACTTATCGTCCATCACCATCATCATCCTCATTTATCATGACCATCCATCACCAATATCAGTGCCGTCCATGATCACGCTCCATGCATGGCCATTTACCGCCACAGATGGCGTTATTCCACCAAGGGCACCGGAAAATTCCAAACTATGAATGCGTGTTTCTCAATAGGGTACCATCAAAACACACAAAAAAGAAAACACACATTATTTCCGGCACTTTAGTATTAATAGCTTATAATGAATAGCGCCATCTATAGATCACTTTGCACGCAAAATAAGCGGTAAAAAATGTGGGGACCGGGAATTCGGTCCCGACTTTTTAAAATGTCCCGAGTTTAGTGGAGTGTTTTCATGCAGTAGTCCCGACTCTGTGGTGAAGGTCTGTACACTTTTTTTTTAATGATTTGTATTCCTCCAAATTAATACATTTACAATTGAATATACATAAACAAAATATGTTCAATGTGAACATCTTAAACAAAGAATACAACAAATTACAATTATAATGAAAGAAAGTATAAATAATTACCTTGCATAAATAAACAATTACAAATCTTACATCACATAATTATAACCTACAGACGAATAATGATAATTGGAGGTTTTTAAGCTATGATAAAAAGAAGAACAAAACAAACAAAAACAAACAAATAAAGAAACAAACCCTCTCTACCCCCTACCCCCCCCCCCCCCCCCCCCACCCCCCTGCACACTCACTCGCTCACACCTGGTCGGTAATCTGCTCAGATTCCTTTAGAAATTATTTTTTACAAAATACATAATTATCAATACTTTTAAATGTGACAAGCTCACGGGAGAAATACCGTTTTATTCTAAACTGCCTTACAAATTAAATCTTATTATAATTTAACTGTTTCCCATATTTGTAAGTGTAGCCCTAATTTCCCCATTTTAATTGCTATTTTCTCTTCTTGATCCTTATAATCTAATAATAGTTTCTGTATTTTATTAATGGTTGGTAGTACACCCTCTTTTCTAAATACAAATAAAATATATTTTACCATAACAATTATAGTATTACACATTTTTATTCTATTTGAATTACCCGACAATCCAACATATATATCTCGCCAATTTAAGTCCTTCAATTCATCTAACTCATAACGTTGTATCAAAGCTTGCCATATCAATTTTACATTTAAACAAAACAAAAATATATGTGAATATGTTTCCTTTTCCTGTTTACAGTACGAACATAAATTATCTTCAACAAATCAAAATCTAAATAAATGTTCTTTAGTATAAATTGCCCCATGCAGCAACTTAAATTGAAACACTCTCTGCTTCCCTATCATTAATGTTATTCGTGGTCTAAAAAAACATTCACTTAGTTCTTTATCTATATAATTATAATTATTTTGTCCATCCCTTATTTGTAAATCATATAACTTTTGCAATTCTCGAATAAAGTAATCATATATTTTTCTTGATGGTACATCCTTAAAACTTAATGTTTTTTTTCAAAAATATGTAAGTTTATATTATAATTAATTAAATCTACCTCACAAAATTTTATCAAACCTAGCTCATTTTTCCAATCTCTCGGAATCGCATGATATATATCAATTATTGTAAGCAAATTCTCATACCATGGTTCAAAAAATATGCAACGGGTTTAACTTGTCCATTATCAATAATATGATTCAACATAACGATCCCTCGTTCGAATAACTCTTTATCAAATACCATCTTATTTTGTTTAATACATATGTTCCTATTATTAAAAATAATCCAAGCTTTCAACATTTCCAAATAATAAGGTGGAATCTTCAAACTAAACTTCATCTTTTGCATTTCATAATCACATAAACAAATTAGCCTTCCTCCCACTGAACTTAAGCAATAATCAAAAAATAACTTCCATCCCAAATTTCTTTCTCCATATAATAATCGTTTCACCCACATTATCCGCTGCGTTCTAACAAATAATTCAAAATTAATCATTTTTACTCCACCATAATTATAATTTTGATACATAATTTTTCTTTTTATACGATCTTTTCCTCCCCATATAAAATCAAACGATATTTTCTCCACTTCTATATAAACCCATAAGGGAACAACAAGGAGAGATGAAACATAATTCAACTTTGTTAATGCATACGTTTTCAATAAATACATTTTACCCATAATAGTCAAATCCCATTGTTTCCACCAACCTAAAGCTTTTTAATTTTGCTTAATATTTCTTTATAGTTTAGATCGTCTTTTAATCTGAAATCAACCGAAAAATTAACACCTAGAATTTTTACTTCCTTAACAAATTTTCCAAATAAAGGCCCATCTGGTTTCCCAGTTTTCTCACCCATATACATAAAATGTGTCTTTTCCTTATTAACTTTCAAGCCACTTACTTTTTCAAATTCTTCAAATATATATTGCAACCTTCTTATAGAGTCTATATCTTTCAAAAAAATTGTCATATCATCTGCATACAATACTTGTCTTATTTCATGCTCCCCAAAATGTATCCCTTTAATTATTTTGTCCCTCCTTACTTCATGTGCCAATAATTCTATTGCAACCAAAAACAAATATGGCGACAATCAGTGAGGTAAAATGCATAGTTTCGGAGATAATAACTGTCGCTGTTAGCGGCGATAAATATCGCTCGCGGGACGTAGGTGTCATATTTCAGCCACTTTAGCGAGCAAACCCAGCGCTCTGACTAGATGTGTTCCGAGTCGTTTTACGCGTAATTCATTATGTTTATCGTAACGAAGCCGTTCGTGCATATACAGTGCATAGGATCAAAAGATCGCGCGGCCATTTCGGAGCTATTTGACCATCGAGCTAACTGATTTCTTGTTTTCACGAAATTAACATGCTTACTGATCAGTCATAATATTAAACTTTACGTATTATCATGTTATAATCATAACGGCGGTTTAACTTTGGTTGGGAAGGGGGATCGAAACTAATTGTTAAAGTGTAATGTGCACTGTGCGTGATGATGTAACATGAAAATAAA
The DNA here is from genome assembly GCA_037951105.1 of Echinarachnius parma. Lineage (NCBI taxonomy): Eukaryota > Metazoa > Echinodermata > Echinoidea > Clypeasteroida > Echinarachniidae > Echinarachnius > Echinarachnius parma. The sequence goes on along the minus strand of JBAMJV010000566.1, from coordinate 72,203 downwards.
CAACAAATGTCAAGTTCCTTTTTAACGGACGTGCTTATGAAAGAATATGATAATTTATGATTATCTTGTGATTGAGCTATTTCAAAGAGTTATAATCGATGTATTTACTATCAATTCCTGATTATGAAGGGGCAAATCAATGTTTCATTGATAAGCTACGCCACTTGATTGCCGATGAGCGAACCACTTCTGTCTATAACAGTTTATTTCATATGATTATTGCTACATGCAATGAAATGAATTGTTTTTACATTCGGCAACAGGCAGGCTTTGCAACTGATGCGAGTAAATTTATTGCGATCGGTTTCGTATGCACTGCCCCCGCTGCTCCCCGCGGGGCACACCGTGGTTACCGGCACCATGGTCATTGCGAACCCAGCTGACGTAGCGTGGTCCAGACTGATAAAGGTTACACCTTTTGTATTTCTTTTTCTTTTTGAAAGAATTCCCCTGTTCTGTTGTTTTTCAAATGTATACGGGGCAAGTGCTCCCCCCCCCAACAAACATATCTTTATTATGACAACAGTTACTACGCAAAAATATCGATGATTTGAATGAATTGTCAGGATATGTGTAAATCCTTACTCACTTGTTACTCATTTTCTTATCGTGTTTAATTGCCTACATTTGAATATATCTGGAGTGATCTTTATCATGACAGTTTCAAACTGAATGCTCATATTCTCATCTAATTAATTCCGACATATAATGTATGTTTATGGGAAACGCTACATGCTCATTGTATTGTATTCAAATTTGCTGGGAATATTATAATGAGATATAATCATCCTGTTTTATAATATAAGTACTAAAATAAAACTCTTTTTGACAGTAAGATAAAGTTCAGTCATTTATTTATTTACAAACATCTAAAGGCAAGCATGCCTAGTCATTTTGAACAGAGAGAAAATATAATTTTTATATATTTTTCATATATTTTATATATATTTTCGGCAAAACAGGGCTATTTTTTTATATTTTCTGTAAAAAATATATAAAAAATAGCTATTTTTAATATATTTTTTTACACATGTTCGAAAAGGGAAACTAATTTTTATATATTTTTTCCACATATTCAAAAGTAAAGCTAATTTTTATATATTTTCTGAACTTGAATTTAGAAAGCAAACTAATTTTTATATATTTTTTCCACATATTCAAATGTAAAGCTAATTTTTATATATTTTCTGAACTTGAATTTAGTAAGCAAACTAATGTTTATATATTTTTTCCACATATTCGAAAATGAAATATATATATTGTTTGAACTTACAGAGAAAACAATGTTATAAAACCTGTCTACAGTGGCCTTTTTTCTTTTCCCCTTATGGTCACTATACACAGGTTTACTTAATTGTCTTAGCGGATACATGTACACATGTACATCTGTCAACCTGTATAGATCTGCCAACCTGCCTATAAAGACCACCTAAAGTGATCCCCTGCAGCTAAAAACAATGATACAGAACCTGTCTATAAAGGTCACCTGTATACAGCAGTCACTTTTCTTGTTTCTTTTAGGTGGTCACTATAAACAGGTTAATGCATCTTAGCAGCCAAGCCAACCTGCCTATAGTGACCACCAATTAAAAGTGATCCCCTGCAGCTAAAAACAATGATACAGAACCTGTCTATAAAGGTCACCTGTATACAGCAGTCACTTTCTTGTTCCTTTTAGATGGTCACTATACAGGGTGGCCCAGAAATAACGGAACGGGGCACTTCCCAAAATAAAGTTGAAAAATGACTGAGTCCATCGGATAGTGTGTCTTTTCAAATGAAAATTGATACCAAGAACATTAATTTTGGTCGCGCAGTTTTTGTTTTAGAGCGCTGTGAGTGACACCATGTCAGGGTTCATTTTTCTTCAATTTTGACTGACCTATTGGCTAAAGAATGACCCGAACGTCTTGTCATAGAATGACGGTGCGCTCAAGATGCGGACACCTTTGTTAATGTGCATTCGACTGAATAACCAAAGCGCCGTAATTCTATGACGAGCCGTTCGGGTCATTCTTTAGCCAATAGATCAGTCAAAATTGAAGAAAAATGAACCCTGACATGGTGTCACTCACAACGCTCTAAAACAAAAACTACACGACCCAAATTAATGTTCTTGGTATCAATTTTCATTTGAAAAGACACACTATCCGATGGACCCAATCATTTCGTTACTTTATTTTGGGAAGTGCCCCGTTCCGTTATTTCTGGGCCACCCTGTATATACACAGGTGTATGCGTCTTAGAAGCCAAGTCAACCTGCCTATAGTGACCACCAAAATGGATCCATGCAGACAAAATCAATGTTATAGAACCTGTCTATAAAGGTCACCTCTAGGTTATACAGTTGTTACTTTTCATGTTTCTCTTAGGTGGTCACTATACACAGGTTACTTGTTTTAGTGACCTGTCTACAGCAACACACCTGGCCTGAATGTAGACGCATGGCCAACAAAGAGAGTGGCCCCTGCAAATTTTCTAAGCAAATGTTGTATACAACCTGTCTGTAGAGGTCACCTGTCTACAGTGGCCACTTTTGTTAGTTATTGATGGTCATTATACACAGGTGTTACTGTAATACTATGTGCATGCATAATATGCATTTAAAATATGTAAATTAAGTCAGAAAACTATAGATTTATATAATAAAAGTTTAAATTAAGTACATAATTTAAAAAACGCCATCTATTGTTCAAGAATGGTCAATGCTAGAATGGTCATGTGACAGCGCATGCACACAATTTGAATTGGAATAATGACAGTTATAATACTAAGGTGAATTCAGCATGGCTGCACTATATAATCACTTATTTTACTGGGTAAGCTATTTTACTTTCATATTACTTGTTTCTTTTCACATGCATGCACCTCTCATTGTGAACAGTATATCCCCATTCCATCTTAGAACAACCCTCATGACTAGCTATGATTAATTGTCTTGTGTTTTCCCTCAAATTATTCTACTGTCCCACCTATTACATTTCATGTCAGTATAATAATTAATTTAGTTACCTAAATGGCATGTGAAAATCAGCTTAACCATCATATACTCTTGAATATATGCAGGGCTCGACACTACCACTTGCCCGGGGCAAGTCAAACTCGGTGTCGGGCAAGTAAAATATCATACATTGTTCAGTTTGCTTGCCCGATCGGGCAACTAAATAATTGTAAAAGTACCAGAGAATTAACAATGTGATTTCATACTATGTTAAACTCAGACTGCTAAGAGGGCAAGTAAATTTTGTATTGGGGCAAGTAAAATTTTCAAAATGTATGTTTTTACTTGCCCGAATGGGCTAGTTGAGAAAACAATTAGTGCATGTGGAGGCTTGATATATATCAGATATGTCAGTCATTTTCGATCAGATTTATACCTAAACGTCATGTGTAAATCAGCTTGACCACATCATATATCTCTTGAATATATATATATATATATGCAGGGCTCGACACTAGCACTTGCCCGCTTGCCCGGGGCAAGTAAAACTCCCGTGTCGGGCATCATACATTGTCCAGTTTGCTTGCCCGATCGGGCAACTCAATAATTGGTACATCAGAGAACAATGTACAGTAATGTAAAACTCATCTAGAAGTAAGACGTAAGACTAAGAGGGCAAGTAAATTTTGCATTGGGGCAGGTAAAATGTTAAAATGTATGTTTTTACTTGCCGATCTATATATATGCGCTGTAATAAATTGAAATACCAAATAGATTTATGACAGAAATGTTCAGCCTACGAATACTATACAGCCTCGACACTAGCACTTGCCAGCTTGCCCGGGGCAAGTAAAAATTGGTGTCGGGCAAGGAAAATTTCATAAATTGTCGAGTTTGCTTGCCCGATTGGGCAACTAAATAACGCGTACTACAAGAGAACAGTGTAATCTCACATGTGTTAATCTCATCTAGGAGTAAGAGGGCAATTTGATTTTATAATGGGGCAAGTAAAATTTCAACATACATTGTATGATTTTACTTGCCCGAATTGGCCAGTATATATAGTGACCTCTATATTCAAACATCATTTTTCTTTACCAATGCAGGTAGCTCGGGATCACTTTTGGAGGCCACTATTAATTATTATAGGCAGGTTGGCTGCTGTAGAGACAGGTTGTATGTTGATCCCGGTCAATAAAATATTTTTATTCCCAGGAAATCTTATATTTTTACACTGTTTCATAAAAAAATAGTAAAAATATATAAAAATTATACAAAAAATATATTAAAAATATATATTTGTAGGTTTGCATTTGAAATGCGTAAAAAATATATAAAAATTATATTTCAAAACTATTTTTTCGGAAATATAAAAGAAATATATTTTATATATATGGTATTTGGAACGTGTAAAAATAGCATAAAATTATCATTTTTTACTATTTTGTGGGAAATATAAAAAAAATATAATTTTTCTCTATTTTTAAGCGTTCCAAATACCATATATATAAATTATATTTTAAACATATTTTGAATATATTTTTTTTAATATTTTAAACCTATTTTTTCTCTATTTTCTTATTTTTTTACGAAGCAAAAAATATATTAAAAATATATTAAAAATATATAGAAATTATATTTTCTTGTTTAAATTACTATATTTTTAATATATTTTAAAAATATTTTTTTACTATGTTATTTCGACTAGGTGCACATGTATTTTAGACAAAAAATGAAAACATTTTGAAACAAAACTGATTTCTATGTATACATGATTATTTCAATCTTTCTTAACATGGATCTAGTAACTTTGTTGTAGTATTGCTAACTTCTCACAATAACTTTTTACACAGTTATACAGGGCTGGACACTGGCCAGTAAATGTTTATTTAGGGCAACCAGAAAAGGAAAAACTATTTCACTGGTCTAACCAGACCAGAGGTAAGTGTGGAGCCCTGGTTATGACTATCCATTAACAATATGAATACTTCAATCAAAATTAATTTTTAATAAAGAGAACCACAAAGATTTATGATTGTTTGTGGATTTGGACAATGTAGATACCTTTAGCACAAATCAAATGGTTGTAAAAGGCATATAATAATAATAATAATAATAATTTACATTTACATAGCGCATTATACGAATTAACATCTCTTTGCGCTTTACATTACATCAAATTACAATAACAACAGTATTATAAACATATATATACCAGATTTTAAATACACATAATTATACACATTTTGGAATTGAATGATTATCCCTATCTAAGGGGAAAATCAATACAAATATAATTCTTAAATAGATGGGTTTTTAATAGTTTCTTGAAACTTTACATGCATTTATTCAGGCCTCCACAATAACTTTTGTCTTTACTGGCTGATTCAGGCAGGTAAAATGTTTAAGTTCTACTTGCCCACAGAGAAAAATCACATGCCAACTTACTTCTAGATGCGATGTAATGAATTACATTCTACTCTATTAGTTGCAGAAATATACCATATACAATTTTACTTGCCCGATATCAAATTCTGGTTTGAACTTGGCAAGCGGGCAAGTGTTAGTGAAGCCTTGATTCAATACGTGTTTACTTCACTTAAAGGTTTAAAGTGATCCATTAGCATTATATTTGGGGGGAAAATTTGTATTAATTGCTACATGTACATTTAGACATGCGAGAATATGTAAATTTGTTATAGAAAAATATATTTACCTAGATCATTCAAATGAAATATCAAAATATGGGAGACACTTGAACAGTAAAATCCATTTTCATTCTTCTGTTACCATAACAACACAATTCAAGCAAAATGTAGCAGTTCAAGTGATTTTGGCTGAATTGTATTTAAAGTAAATGGATGACTTCAATACTCGTGCAACAAACACATTCAAGAACAAGAAAATGCCAACAAAACTTTCCATTTGTTTGTCCCATATCATTATCAACACTTACTACATGTACATTATGTATGCAATGTTAATTTCTATACCTTCACACACATACATGACATATGAAATGCAAATGTAAACATCAAATCTTAAACTACTTGTTACATGTACTGTAGTAGATACAAACAATGTGCAATAAACATAACAAGCTCCATACACCTCCAAAACAAAAGGTCAAGTTACATGTATGGAATACATGTACATGTACTTAAAGGGACAGGTCCTCTTTTACAAAACGTCTGACCAGTTTCCAGTTGACGGATGGGGATGAATGTAACACACACAAGATAAAGTCAGATCGAACAGCCCTGTAATTTGGATTCTACGAATTAAAAAACGAATGCGTCCCTCCATCAAACTGTATATCAGTCAATAAAAGAGTTTAACTGATTTAGCAAAATATTACAACAATACATACTTATTATTGTAAAGGTATTGTGAAGCCGACATTTGTAAAGGTATATGTCACGGAAAAAAAATCTAAAACATTAAGAATATATGATTAAATGTACTTAGTCAGTTTAAGTGAGGTTTGGTTATTTGGGTTAGCATCCGTTCATGACATTGTTATTGTGCGCGGGTCAGGTAGGGGTCACGTATAGCGTTCCGGTACTCCGTGGAATCCGTATAAGAACGAAAAGGATTTCAAGCCCTAATTTGTTCAGGCATGCTATTAAATGACATTTTCTTTCATATAATAATAATAATAATAATAATATGAACATTTAAGACAATAACCTTGCAACTTTTGAAATTTGGCTTGCAAAAGAGGGATTGTCCCTTTAAAACCTTTTCTAGAAACAATCTTTCTTTGAGCACATTGCAATGTATACAGTGGAGCCTTTTTAAAACGAACTCTGTTATAACAAGGTATTTTGTTGTTTTTAAGCCCCGATATACGAGGTAAATGGATTGGACCAAACATACTCGTTATAACAAGGTTTCACTATTGTATTTTTGTTCTGAAGTCAGAAAATGAAACAACTGAACATGTGTATCGGCCAGAGATGACATTTCAGAAGACTTCCCAAGCATCACAGTCGTCATACACAATAGCACATGTAAATACAAGTATCATAACATATAAATATAATATAACTTTTAAAAACTCTGCAAAATAACAAAACAATTTGAATTAACTTGTTTGTGCCATTGAACAAAGAACAAACAAGTGTACATGGGCAACTTTTGAAATCAAATGACTTCAATCTTTGCTTTGGAATATTACTTTTTTTGTTGGGGGGGGGGGGGGGGGCACGCACGTGCCCCCCCCCCCCCTCCCCCTCCCCCAATAATTTGGAAAAAACAATAGAAAACATAAGGGGACATTTTTTGAAAAACCAAAGAAATACATAAGGTGTGCCCCCCCCCCCCCCCCCCAAATAGTTCGACCACGCTATGCCACTGCATGCCATCAAGAGACATGAATGTCTTTGGAAGTTTTGAGTCAGTTGAGAAGACAGATACTTTCGCTCCCTCAAATGGGTCCTCCACGCACCGACATCGTCCTCCCGAGCACGATGTGATGACTCCTGGCCTTGGTTGGCATCTTCAGACCTGCCCATGTTCTGGAGGGTTCTGCTAAAGGAAAAAAGTGGGAGAAATAGAGAAAGAGAAAGAAGAGGTGGGGATTAGAATACAGCCACTATATCTGGGGTTTGTTTAAGATAACGCACACTTACACACTAAAATAAAAATCATGCATACAGTTCAGAAACACTTAAATATACTGGTCAATTCATTCACTCCCATACAATATTACATGTATCAATGTACATGTTTGTTTTTTGTAAATAATGTGAGTATGGGCAGGTAAAAAGAGATCACCAGTATTTTACATGATCAGTTGAGCATACTCTTACATTTCTACATGAGGAAGTTCAAGAGCAATAGCAGTCGATACCCAGGGTGGAAATGCTTATTATGTAATGACAACTGACTGAATGTACAGGTACAGTGTAATACATGCACTCTTTCAAGCACATGCTTTCTTTGCATGGTGGTCCACCTTAAATTTCAAGGGTGAAATTTCAGCAGGATTTTGAAAATTGGAATTCCATTAAAATGGGATCAACATACGGACTATTGACTACCAACAATTGTTAAGCACGTTGCAAGCTAGCTAGCGGCTAGCTTACACGCAAGCTAGCGGCTAGCATGCAAAATGAAATATTTAAAATAGGAAAAATCTTCAACCAATAAAACGATGAAGATTATGTTTGCATGCATGTAGCTCGCAACGTGAGCATGCAGCAAATTTTAAGTGTGTCATTAGTGCACGGTAAGCATGCGGGTACAGTCTGCAAGCTTCATTTTAGCAGTGATCAGTGGCGTAGCTACGGGGGGGGGGGGGCACGGGGGGGGGGGGGGCCTGTGCCCCCCCCCCCCCAATAATTTTGAAAAAACAATAGAAAACATAAGGGCCCATTTTTTGAACAAACAAAGAAATACATAAGGTGTGCCCCCCAACCAGTCCGACCACGCTACGCCACTGGCAGTGATCGCTTATAATTAAGCGACAAACTAGTTACTAGCATGCGACATGCTTAGATTTCTGAAGGGGATACATGTACATAGAAATCTGAAAGAAAACAACTCACTTCAGAGTCCAAATTGCTGAAAACCAGTCCTGGTTTGAAGGTAGACCTCTTGGAGCCCAAGCCTTGCTGCGTTTGTTGATGTTTTCTAGCTTGAAGTCCAAAGCTTCTCCTTGACCTTCACCTCCAGACCAAAAAGATATGTGGGTTGATAGGAATTCACGGATCTGAGGAGGGGCTGCCAAGTATGTTGTCAGAAAGATTGGAGCATGCTTTACCATTCCTGAAAATTGTAAAAGAAAATACACTGTTTAGACAGTTGACAGATCATGTAACATGGGCAATTAGTGAAGTTACATTTGAACGCATGTTGTATTGTACAATACGAGACGATGCTACATAAAGATGCCTTCAGGAATATTTTCTTAAAATTTGTTCTATGTCATTCAATACCTCCTGACAAAACCTTCTTCACACAGTAATTCCATAAAAACAATTTATTTGTAAGCATTTTTTTATAGGCAGGGCTCGACACTAGGACTGGCCCGCTGGCATGGGGCTAGTTAAATATTACTTTGGGCGAGCAACAATGAAAGTCATATTTTGGTGGCCAGATCAGGCAAGCAAATTTTTAACCCGACCTTGACAAAACTATATTAATCTTAGTTTATGTTTGTAAATAATATTTTGGGCATGGTGGATTTATTTCATACATGTACATTAGTTTGGTTATAACCTACCTTATGAATAGTTTTGGTGAATTAACAGTCAGTTGACCAGAACTGTTAATACAGGTGTACATGTTTACATTTATCTCAATAAATTCTCACCAACATGGACAGTAAAAAAGAAGGAATAATGATCTAAAAGTAAAACTGACCTGCTTGAACCAAGAGAATCTCTTCAGACAAAGTTCATCTCTCTTTCAGTCGTCCATCCGCACTACTTGTTGTACTGTAGTTGTAGATCAAAATCACTCTGACCGCCTACGGCTACGTTGACTTCCCAAACAAAATTATTCTGCACTCTTAATGATCATAGTCATTGAGTCTGAAACTCTGAGATCATTGATGAGGTAAGACATCAAAACCTGCTGTTGAAATCATACGGCCACCACTGCACTACACTGTCAACAATGTGTGTGGGTCACATTGCATTGTCTTTGATATGACACCGTCATGCATGCAATGCACAATACACAGTGCATGCAATGTTTCACAACACAACGCGAGCTTTGAGTCTTTGAGATTCTTACTTACAACGTGATCCGCCAAAATCTTCTTAACAAGTACACTAGTGACCATCTTGAACAAGCTCCTAGATATATTCATAAACGATCAATCCGTCACAAATAATAACAAATTAACAATATTTCCGCTTTGATCACTCGTGTCGTTGACAACGGTTCGCTCAAATCAGTACAGTTTTAACGTGTATCAAACGTACACGGGCTGTGTATATATGTTGTATGTAGGATGCTGCGCGCGCTTGACGTGCATTGCATAGCGTACACGTTGATGCACTAAACGAGACTTTTGTGTAAAGACTAGAAAAGAGTCTACCAGTCGTTTTTCAAGCTTTCAAGGATTTTTATACCTCAATACTTCTTTAAATATCTTCAAAACGGCACGGTAAATCCTAATTTGGCGCGGTCAGTCTTTTCAAATCAGACCCTAGTTTAATATAAAAAAGGTTTTAGACCTGCCAAATGTCTACTCTGACTGCCTCGGCTCTTTTCATGGTCGCTAGAGCGCAATTAGACCAACGAAAACACGGACAGCATCGCTAATCTGCGCTATGTATCCCACTCGCACGGCGTAATTATCTCCATAACAAGAGATCTCCGTAAGAACGTATTAATCGTCACTGGCAATGGATCACCTTGTCTGACCCCCCTTTCTATATTAAAATAACCAGTAGAATTCCCCCCATTCATAATACAACTACTTATACCATTATATAATATTTTCACCCAAGAACAATATGAATCACCGAAACCAAACAATTTTAACACTTTCAATAAATATTGATGGGATACAGAGTGAAAAGCTTTTTCAAAATCTACCGCAACCAGAAACCCCTGTCCTTGCTCCAAATGTTTAAAATAAAATAATATATCCTCTATTAATCGAACCGCTTCCCCAATATTCCTGTCTTTTATATATCCCACCTGATCATAATGAATTATTTCAATTAAAACCTTTTAAATCCTAGTTGCCAAAACCTTCGATAATATTTTGTAATCTACATTTAACAGCGTAATGGGTCTATAATTTTTAATATGCGTCGCATCTTTTCCCTCTTTTTCTATCAATGTTATAGTCCCTTGTTTTTGAGATACCGTCAATTCCCCCCTTACAAATGTTTCATTCAATACTTCTACCAACAAATCCCCTAATATGGGCCAAAATGTTTCATAAAATTCCACCGTAAAACGATCATTTCCAGGGGATTTATTCCATTTCATTTCTTTCAAAACTTTAAAACACTCATCTTTCGTCATTTTACCTTCACATAATTCTTTATTCTGTTCACTTAACTTCAAAAGATCATCAAAAAATAAACCATTATTTTGACCACTATTATTCCTCAAAGAATATAATTGTTCATAAAATTTCTTTATCTCTTTTAAAATGTCATTTTTGTCTTTAGTAATTTCTCCATTTTCCTTATAAACTTCTCTAATGACACCTTTCCTATTATTTACTTTTAACAATTGTTCAAAATACTGAATATTATTCTCCCCTTCTTCAAACCAAGCTGCTCTAGAACGAACTTTAATGCCCTGTCTAGAAAAATCATACAATTTATTCAACTTTTCTTTTTTCAATTTAATACTATCAATAAAAAACCTAGTTGCCCCTTCGACTAACTGATTTTCTAAATCCTTAATTTATATCTCTATTTCAAGTTTCCTTAATTTCGCCTTTTCACCATGTTCACGTGAATATTTCATGGCGTATTCCCTCATTTTCATTTTTTTTAAATCCCAAAATACTAATTTATTCGAAATCCTAGGTCCCCATTCATTTTTCAATTCTAATATTCCATCATGCCTCCCCTCAACAAAATATTTATCCATACATAGAATATTACTAAATTTCCACTACGATTTTCCAAAAACAAACTTATCCACTAAATGCTGAAATTGCAATTTAATACCCGAATGATCCGGTGTTATCGATACCAAAATGTCACACTTATTTACTAATTGTTCTAAACTACATGAAATAAACCAATAATCTAAACGACTTTGGACTAAGGGCGACCTTTGTCTAAAAGTAAACTGTCTAGCATTAGGATTCCTTTTCATCCATATATCTTCTAAATCATATTTATTCAAAAATCTTATTAATACCTCAATAAACCTAGATTTTAATACTGTGTTTGGCCCTTCATAATCCATGCCCCCTTCCATTACAGTATTAAAATCTCCCCCTAATATTACTGAATAATCCATATCAAAAACTTCACAAATACCTTTGTCTACCTTATTCAAAAAATCAACCTGTAAATGTACTTTATCTCTTGTAGGGATATACACATTTCCCAACAAAAATTAAACCCCTTGTATTTCCCCTTTAAATATAATGTACCTCCCTTCTTCATCTATAACAACTGCATCCCGTTTAAAATCTAAAAGAGGAGAAAATAAAATAAGAACACTTCTACTGTGGTTTGACCCATGGCTAAAGAACATTAGCCGGCCCCATTCCTTTTTCCACTGTTCTTCTACTTCTATAGTACTATATGTTTCCTGTAAAAAAGAAATATCACTTCCTTTACATTTACACCATTCAAAAATGCGTGTTCTTTTATCCTTATTCCGTAACCCTCTAACATTTAAAGTAATCCAAGAAAAAATCACCATTTTATTTTACATGTATACAAAGTCTTTAAATTGACCTCATAATCTGTTTCCCCCGTGAGCATGTTTCATTACGTTTCACCCAAGTTAGAAAATATCCGCTTCTCAGGCCTGAGGAGAGGTTGAGAGATTCGTGCCTCTAGTAGAATTGTATCACCGTTTACACCGTTCTTATCGGTTTACTGCGTGTAACCGGAGGAGATTATCTCTATAATACCACTAGGTCTCGGGGGGGGGGGGGGGGCATTTAACAGGGCATGGAATGTTGACGAAAGCTATTAAAATGGTTGAGTTGATTTCCACCGTGGTGGAGATCACGGCTAACTTAGTGAAACGTAATGTATACCAACAAAATAACTATAACGAAACCTAACTAACGTATCAACAAACATATTGACTGTGAGCAGACCCCAACCCGTACACAACACACACACACCCTTCCCAACCCAACCATATAACAAATATAACCCACCATACGACATGACGATCAAGTAAAAAAAAAAAAAAAAAAAAACAGACTGCTATCTCGCAGCTCCTTCTCCTCCTCCCCCTTTTTCAGCTTAAAACAAAAAAGAAGAAAGAATTGCCCACCCTGTCTTCCCCGACGCAGCCCATGCATGAGTTATTTACAAATAATGTCCACTAGTCCCATGTCATACTATTATACTTTAAACACTGTATGGATCCTTGCCATGAATTCCTACGCCACAATACTATAGACCCTTAAAAAAGGACTAACAGAATAAACAACATTTACATAAATGTAATGAACAGAACGTACACTAGGGCACTAACATAAATTATATAGCCCACCCATGAATGAACCTCTACCATAAATTCCTACGCTAACATACTATAGTCCCTTAAAAAAGGACCAATACCAATAAAAAAAAAAAAGAACAACATTTACATGAATTTAGTGACCCAGAACGTGCCCTAATGAACCTGTGCCGTGAATTCCTACGCAAATAGACTAATTCAACTTAAAATAATATACACCTTTATAAATTAGTGAACCAGAAGGTGTACTAGCATTAAAGTGGCCAGGCAAACCAAACGCATGTCATCCCCTGCCCATCCGTACCAGTGCGCACATCAACTATTTACAAACCACTCGACCCAAACATACCCCGTACATTCCAATAACCATTTTTTTCCAGATTGCTAAGCCCCCACCTCTGAAACCCATTACAATGAATTTACAAAAGCAAGAATCAATTATTCTACATAGTTTGATACTGAATAGGTCAAACTCATCAATACAATTGAATAGATAGCCTAATATAACCCACTCCGAACCCATTCACACTTTCCTAACAAAGTATGCGAGCTAACCTCCATAGTATTAAATACCACCCCGAAGTTGCGCGCCCATAGCAGAGACTAATCAAGATAATCATTTTTTTTTTACCAAAGAAAAAAAAAGATAACCCACATTCCAAACCCCAGAATTTGACTTGAAATTGCTCATGTAGGCTACAATAGCCAGTATGCAGACAGCATGCACACGACTCACGACCCCCGTCGGCAAGCCAAATGCCTAGTGTTAACAAATAACAATAGTTACCTTAATTGATTACATAGTTCACATTATAATAACAATATACTATGCTAGAACCAAATATAGATCTACCAACACAATTATAGAGATCCTCACCTGTCTAGACAATGTAGGCTACATTACCGTGAGGCGTGAAGTCACGGCGAAAAACCCGACATTGTTCATTGCAAGCGGTATGCACATTGGTCAAGCTACAAACTGATTCATACATAAATTTATGCGATCGTGAAAACACTTGCAGGGTAGACATCAGGTGTTGAAAAATAACAATGGTTACCCTAATTAACCGACATTGTTTACTATACAAGCGGTATGCACATTGCACAAGCTACCAACTGATTCATGCATAGATTTTCCCCGCCGACGCACCCACGACTTGGTCGCACGACCGAAAGAGCACTTGCTCTATGCAATTTGCACAGCGCATCGGCCCCCTCTGCCACGCATGACAAGCCGCGGGCACGCCCGCGAAGACAATGCCCATAATTTGCATTATAATAACAACAGTCTACTATGATGGAACAGAATAACTTCCAATAATCATGGGGATTGTCACCTGTCAACTACCAACTAACAAATACCTGAATTTATGCGATCGTGAAAACACTGGCAAGGCCTATCGAGTGTCTAAACAAATAGCAATGGTTACACTAATTAACCGACATCGTTTACTACAAGCGGTAAACACATTGCGCAAGCTTCCTACTGATTCATGCAATTAATTTATGCGATCGTAAAAAACACTGTCAATTTAGGCAGCCATCAAATATTGAAAGATAACAATGGTTAAGATAACAATGGTTACACACACACACACACACACACACATACACACACACACACAAATATACGCACACATACAGACATACGCGCAAACAAACACACACACGCACAAAAACACATACACACACACCCACAAGCAAACACGCAGACACACCTACACACACACGCACAAACACACATACACACACACCCACAAGCAAACACACAGACACACCTAAACCCACACACGCTCTCACACACAGAAACTCGCACACGGCACAGCCACACACGCACACACACACACTTACAAACGCACATAACACACACGCGCACACACACACACACACACGCACACACATACACACACGCACACACACACACACACATGCAAACACACATAAATATATGCACACAGACATACATACGTGCAAACATACGCATATATACACACGCATACACACACAAACACGCACATATACACATACATGAGTAGATACACACTAACACATACACATACTGACACATACTCACATGCACTCACACACACGCATACATACACATATATTTGCACATAAATATACACACAAACGTATAATACACACATACACATGGATACACACACAAACACACACACGCACGTACTCACACAATACTGACTTCTTAGTTGCTTCCTTTTGTCATTGGATGACGCGTGCAAATATTCAAGATATACTGTGACAAAAGGAAGTATGCTGCTTAATTTGCATAAAACAATGATTTTACAAATCAAAACATATCAACCCGAAATGCCTTCTCTGAGTACATTATAAAACATGTCATACCTGGGAATTAGGATTTTATGTTTGAGAGGTCAGAAAGAAAAACATATTTTCTTCATTTACTAAGAAACTCATTCCACAGAGTTGCTTCCTTTTGTCATGGGACGGCAGAATACAGTATTGTAATGTGTGTAAATGTGGGCTAGGCAACCTCTCACCCCGGCCACGGACCCCCGAGTATGAGCGGTGCAGAGAGTGAGATCGATTTAGCACCGCGCTATGGTAGCTAGCCTGAACGAATGTACAAACGGCGAAGGATCATGAATGGGACAATAAAACACGTAGCGAGTTTTTTTTTATTTGGAGATTTATAACCAATTATAACTGAATGAAAAGGCCTGCTAGTAAATGACATTTTCTTTCTTGTAAGATAATAACCTCGCAATTTAAAAGTGTGCTTGCAAAACGCGGACAGTCCCTTTATAGCTACTTTTAAATTATAACAAGCTTTTTACTTAGTCGTTTGCAAGTTTATCTACCTGTTGGGCATGGTGGAGTTAAAAACTTTACTTTGAAAAAATAATGGTGCAGGTTTCGTTACTGTATGTTTAAAAGATTATTTTGTGTATTATTTATTAAGATGTATTTTTTACTTTTAGCGATTCTAAAACGTACGACATGACGTTTCACTAAGTTAGCCGTGATCTCCACCAATGTGGAAGTCACCTCAACCATTTTAATAGCTTTGGTCAACATTCCATGCCCTATTAACTGCCCCCCTGAGACCTAGTGGTATTATAGAGATAATCTCCTCCGGTTACACGCAGTAAACTGCATGGCCACTAGTCTAGGTTTCTAGACCTTTTCATTCTTATTCATTGTGTGGTGTGACTGATATTATATTGACTCAATAAATCCTCCCAGTGTATAGTAGCGAAGTCATTATTATTGGCTCAGTATTAACACATGACCTATAAACATTCATAACCATGTCTATTTAAGACTTTAAGTGGTCTGTAGCAGCTATCCTGCCTGTTGTGTCCACTAAACCACTAAATCAGAGTGCATTGCCAATTTGAGTTCCCCATAAGAATAAATGAACATTTCAACGAGCTGTAGGTTTCTTGTTTCTTGTCCAATTATACTCTAACTTTCAGAGATTGTTCCTATACTAAATGCGGTTGATCCTCTCTCCTCTCTACTCCTTCCTACCATTTGACAATAGGGTAAAGCGAACAAACTTGATACTCTGTACACATGCGAACCCAAACTCGTCTGTAGTGTCTGCGTATCAAGACTAGCAGCACGACGTCTTGATTGAGACACCATCTGCTAGAAATTAGCGCCGAGGCCACTACCGATAAGAATGGTGTAAACGGTAATAAAATTCTACTAGAGGCACGAATCTCTCAACCTCTCCTCAGGTCTGAGAAGCGGTTAGTTTCTAACTTGGCTGAAACCTAATGATATGCAAATTACGCATTATTTGTTATAAACAAACGTCTATCGGAGCCAGTAATTGAGTATGAATTATATCTATTGTATATGTTGTTGTTTATGCTTTTAATAAAGTAAAGCATGCTAGGTAGTTATAATGTTTAAACTGCTTCATGGGTGAATTAAGTGGTTCAGTAAAGATATGTTTGAATTAATTTAGTTTAGAATCTGTGAATGATTATTTACTTCAAACGGACCCGGTTGGCGAGCGGCACGCGTATGCTTTAGTGGAATGTAAACGGTTTATTTGTGTTTCTTAGTCGTGGATTCTAATTAAAATATAACTCTTTGAATTAGGTATGTGCGTGTATGCAAGCCAGGAAAATGTTGAATTATATTGTGAAATTGATATATGAAAATGTGGTAAAGTATAAATAATAATTTGAAAAACTCAGCAATAAGACGAGCCGGGTTGTGTACATTTCCACTACGCGCGCACGCAGGCCTCGCATCGTAGGTCGCTTTCTTTACAGAGATCTAGTAACTTTGTTGACAAGACAGTGCACACATTCATGAGTGGTAAATCGAATGCGTACTCAAACTTAACGCGAGCTCCCGTGGGGATGCAGAGATTGTTCTTGAGCTCCCTTGTGGGAGCACGTGGAGGCGTGCAACCCTCGCACTCTATGCGTGCACCTCGCCGCAGTCCCGCTGAACGCCGTACAATATATATTAATCGATTACTATCGATGATTACCCAAACTATCATGCACTTTCGACTCACTGAACCATTAATGAATCATTTTAATTATTTGTCATTGCATTAAAATGTGCCTATTGTTCACGTATTCTTTTTTTTTCAAGAAATAGGAAAATTCGAACGGGATAAAAAAAGGTATGCATTAAATAGTGAATATACCTTAATACTAATACAGCGCACATCACCTTGTCTCCCGTTACGGTATCAGAAGGTTGAGATGATCCGCTGGTCTCTGTGTATTCACCTTTGGTCCATTGTACTTCCGTGCCGTATCCTCTAATTCCATCTAGATTTTAAAAAAAGAAACGGAATAAAACAGCTGATAAAGAACCAATTCACTCTTTTCTTATCGACCTACTCATATGTAATAATTGAATATAAAATACAACAAAGCGTAAATAAATAAAGTACATTGATAAATTAAAACAATTTGCAGCACAAAAGTGCGGTCAGAGAATTAAGAGTCGAAGAGCTTTCTTTCAAAAGGCGCTATTTCCATTTATTCAAATTTCGAGGAAAACAGGCTTCTTTGCCCAAGTTTGTACACGTGCGCATAGGAATATGAAAATTAAACTTGCTATATTTTGATTTTGAATTAGTAATTTGGCATAAAATTCACAGAGACACACTGTATGTATGCAAATAAGGCATAATATCTATAATGGATGCAAATCTATTTATGGGAATGTAACTACACATATATTCAAACCTGTTACACTCAGACACTCCCTCCGCTGGTGTAAAGGTCAAGGTATAACAACTCTGCACCGTTTGCGGTATACAAATAGCATATCACTATACTTTGTCCACGGAAATGGTCACAAAAACACAGTATTAATTTTTGAAATCAAAAAGCAAAAACAGAAACAAAACACGGTAGGTCCCATGAAGTACGGTTAAATTTAACCTAAAGCAGTTAC
This sequence comes from Echinarachnius parma, assembly GCA_037951105.1. Taxonomy (NCBI): domain Eukaryota; kingdom Metazoa; phylum Echinodermata; class Echinoidea; order Clypeasteroida; family Echinarachniidae; genus Echinarachnius; species Echinarachnius parma. The sequence continues at coordinate 53,707 of JBAMJV010000566.1, read as the reverse complement.
AATATTATCAACCACAAGAAGTGAACACTGTCTTGTTAATACATTTATTAACAATAACACATGCACAGCAACAATTATACTAATGTATCTGTTACACACAGGGACTCTCGCCAGAGGTGCACACATATGGTTACACAATGACAAAACAAGCAAACACAGAAACAAAAACAAAACAAAAGCAAAACACGGTACGTATCCTAAAGTACAAGTGAATTTTACCTAGAGCAGTTACATTATTATTTACCACAATAACTTGCAATTATTGACATTAAAACATGTACAACAACAATTATATTAATGTATCTGTTTCACACAGGGACTCCCGCCACAGGTGCACAAATATGGTAGGTCTATAAAATAATATAATGATAACGCACTTATATAGCGCCTAATGCAGAACAACTTCTAAGCGCTTATTATTGTCTCTAGGCATTTGGTACAGTTCAGACCCGTAAAACTATCTTGTGCACATTCTCAACTCCCCGGGGAGCATACACTGCACAAACCAGGGTGTTAAATATTTAACACTTCGTCGGTGTACAATAAAAGTTATTATATTGGTGTTATTTTAATACCCAGAGAATCACTTTTTGGGCTCCGTAATCAAATCTTTTGGAATAACTGGATATTTGACACCACTGATGTTGAATCGCAAAGACCACGTGACATTTTTCTAGATTACAGAGATTTCACCTTCGCCGAGCCGCGATCATTCTTCGAATCAACATCATAATCTTGTACAGTCAGGATCCGTTATTATTCAGTTATTTACTTTTATTCAAGTATCATTGTATCAAGGTAAGAAACCAAAGTTTGTGATTATGTATTTGTATGACGTTCCTTCAAAAATATAGTTGATAATACGACGACGTTCGTAGTCCCATATCTGTTCAAATGTGTTGCTTAGCACCGACCTCTTTTAGGCACATCTGCACGGCTACAACGTATTGTAAATGGTCCTGATAATACCAGTCAAAGTAGTGTATCACCAGTGAGTGTATGACTTGCATGTACACAAGTGTGAGCGTTAAACATGTTAAGTTGAAACTTGAATACACAACTGAGTGTTACTGTTGCAGGTTGACGTTGTATTTTTGTAATGTATACCAAAAAATGCATCTTGAATGTAGACCTCACTATTGTGATTAAATATGACCAATTTGGCTGTTTGTATTTAGTATTGACTAAGTAAGTACTATGCCATGCATGCCCTTTTTATTGGGGCAGGGAAACCGTGACGTGACTGTATACTACTAGATTGTACATTATAATGAACTGGTATGGCTACTCTCAGATTTGTTCACTTTTAGTAGTGTTACTGTTTCTGATGTTGTTTTCTCTTTTGTCTTGAAATTCAGATCGGGGGTTCAGAGACTACAGATGACAACGGACACTGATGGAACCGCTTTTGTTGTTCGAGCCCAACTGGCAGAGGGAGCACTCGAAGCAGATGATGTCACATTGACAGCTGACTGCTTGCTTGGCATCAACCCCTATACCAGTAAACGCAATATATCACCGGTGAGTATATATAAAGCTTTTGTCTTGCATTCCAAAGTATAACAAAGAATGTAGGTCAACTTGTGACTATAAATAATTCTTGACGGCCAGCTTTGAACTACTTATAAGATAAACATAAGACCTATTCATGTCACCATCAAATTAAAAAATGGTGTGAAAAACATCGAGTTTGAGTTCTTGGACAATGAGTGCAGCTTTAACGTACATGTATTTTACATGGCAAAGGAGTAAGGGGTAACTGCAGCATTATGTAGTTGACCCCTAGACTTGTATTGGTGGGAACAGTGACCGTATACCATGACTCGACACTCAAAGTGGACTGGGGCCAGTGTAATTGCAGAAGTCATATTTTGGTGGCCTGATTGGGCAAGTAGATTTTCAACCTGTCATTGACAAAATCTTAAAATTATTGGTTTCTTCCACAGATTTTACCTTGACAGAGTGATATTTTGAATAGTGCAAAATTCGAAAGTGAAATGAAAGTCTTAGGCCAGTAAATTTTTCTTAACCTTAATAATTTGGTGTTGTTTACATTTTTAATGTTGGTTTTGGGGTTCAAAATAGTGAAATTATAGTTAGAAATAAAATAAACATTAAAAACAATAAAATACATAAGTTAAAAAAACAAAGAAATACATAAGAAATTATCAAAACAATAGAAAACATAAGGAAGAACCTGGCTCTTCCAAATTTTTGTTGTCGTATTATTGTTTCAAATGCTCTAAAGTTATTATATGTAGTGAAAACCAGAGTTTAATTATGAAGAATATATGATTTATGGGTAAAAATATGAATTTCATGACTTATTTGCATAAATATGCAAATTAATGAATTTTTCAAAAAAAATAAGAATTACCATTGTATTCTATACACTTCACCTATCATGCGTGCAAATTTTCAAGGCGATCAGCCGCTCCGCGGCCGAGATCTTAGGGGGGGGGGGGGGGCATAATGGCCCCCCCGGCCGTAGGAAGACATCAAATAGCCCGGCCTTTTTAGGGTTAAGGGCCACTAGAAAAGAGGGAGAATTCTTTTCATATAATAATAATTGATATTTATACAGCGCATTTCCAATTTAAAAATGATCGATGCGCTTTACAACCTCTCCAATAACCTACAACAAAAATAAGTACGTCTTCTAATTTCTTTTTAAAAATATCTAATGTTGGGGACAATCTCAAATCTACTGGCAAGCTGTTCCAAAATGTAGGGCCAGCAAAATAAAAACTACGCTCTCCACCCTTTGAATTTGTTCGTGGAACCATTAACATTGAAGTATCTACTCTAGAACGTAAATTATAGTTAGCTTGTCTATGAACATCTAATAAAGTACACAAATAACCAGGAGCAAGATTATGTGTACATTTATATACAAATAGTGCAATCTTATACATAATTCTCTTTTGGACTGGTAACCAATGCAGACTGTACAATAATGGAGTTGCCCTAACTTGTCTTTTGGCCCTTAAAACAATGCGAGCAGCACGATTTTGTAAGCGCTGAAGTCTCTCTAGTTCAAAACACGGAGCATTAACCAAGAGAGCATTTCCATAATCCAAACGACTGAGCACAAGAGAGCGCATAGCGTGACTACATGCTTCTTGTGTTAACATTTTTCTTATTCTTGAAATATTTTATAAATAAAAATTGACAGATTTACATAGTGCTGTAACTTGGTCAGACATGGACAACGAGGAATCAAACACAACCCCTAGGCTTCTGACTGTAGTTGAAGCCGCAATTTGAGTGCTACAGACAGAGACTTTAACCTCTTGTGAAAGATAGTTGCTAAGTTTGGGAGACAAGATCAAGAGCACTTCCGTTTTGTTTTCATTTAACTTTAATCTATTAATAATCATCCAGTTGTTGATTTCTTCGATACAATCTTCAATAATCTTAAGTTAGCTTTGAAAGCTGTGAGTACACTTTGGATCAAAAGTACGATACAATTGAATATCATCAGCATATATGTGATATTGGACATTATGACGCTTAAGTATATCTCCAAGTGGTTTCACATACATAGTAAAAAGTAAAGGCCCGAGTACAGAGCCCTGCGGGACTCCACATTGGAGAGGTACTTTGAAGTTCGATCCTGAACAGAGACTCGAAAAGACCGATCACTCAGGTACGATTGAAACCATTTCACAGCAGTGTCACAAATACCAAATTGCGTTTGTAAACGCTTTATCAACATTTCATGGTCAATGGTATCAAACGCTGCACTCAGATCCAACAGCACCAGAATCACTCCCTGCCTTCGGTCAATTGCTTGATGAAAGTCATGTTTGACACGAAGTAAGGCCGATTCCGTGCTATGATGGCGTTTGTAAGCTGATTGAAATTCTTCCTGTAAGTCAAACTCATCTAGATGAACAATGAGTCGTCTATAGACAGCTACTTCAACCACCTTGGACATGAAAGCAACGTTTGAAACTGGTCTATAATTTCCAAGCTCAGAATGATCTAAGGTTGGTTTCTTAAGATGTGGTATTACAAGTGCTTCCTTTAGCACACTAGGGAAAACACCGTTTTCCATAGAGCAATTAACAATTGATGTGATCATTGGTATTACAGCATTGAGATTACGTTTGACAAGCCATGTAGGCATTAAATCAAGTGCACATGTTTTATTTGCAGTTTTATCAATAATTTCCTTTACTTCTGCTGCAATAACAACACTGAACTCAGATAAAACATAAGGACATGGTTGAACATTTGCTTCCACTTCATGTAATCGATCCACCCTGGCGGCTTGGCCGTCGATGACTTGTCGAATGCGAACTACCTTGTCAACAAAGAATCGTGCAAATGTATTTGCTAGTTCAGTGTGATCATCACAGGGAGGAATAATTTTCTGTCAGTTTCCGAGCAGTGAATGTATTGTGGCATACATACTCTTACAATCAGCTTAAGGAGAAGATTGGAGAAATGCTGACATTTAGCCTCCCAGATAGCTACATTTAGAGCATTCTTATGGTCTATGTATATATTACGATCAGCAAGATTATCTGACTTTCTCCATTTCCGTTCAGATCTCCTCTTCAGCTGCCTGCATCTTTGGATGTTTTCATCATACTAGGGAACGCATGGCCTCTGTTTACGAGTTCGAACATTAACCGGGCAGTGACGATCAAGAACACAAGAGACAGAATTATCAAAGAATTCAACTTTTTCATCAGTATTGCCGATGATAGGGTTTTCTTGTAAAACTGTGCAAAGATCTTCATTAAAGCGTTCAGGATTTATTTACGGTAGTTTCTTGACTTAATGGTAACCTTTTGAATCAGTGGTTTCGCAATATTGAGATCAAAGCTAACAAGGTAATGATCAGACATTCCCTTGTCAAGAACAACGCAGTCCTGCAGGATATCATCCTCGATGCGGCTTAGACTAGACTATGACCGGGTTCCTGGGTTGGAGCAGACACATGTTGATGGAAACCGGATGCATGGACAAGGTTCAGGAACTGCTGACTCACAGGTAGATGAGGTTGGTCGACGTGGATGTTAAAGTCCCCCAGAATGATGACATGGCCATTCAGCAAAGAACACCTTCCGAAGAAGTCATCTATCTCATCCAGAAAGGCTCTCATTGTAAAGCCATTTGCCGGTGATGGTGGTTGTCTGTAGATGGCAACAATGTGTAGCTGTTCACTCTCATTCACTACATGAGCACATTCAAATGTTCTCGATGAGAGAGTCCTCGTTTCCAGCTTCAGGTTGAGATGCGCTTTATGCAAAACTCCAATCCCACCATGAGTGTCGTTGTCACGTGCGATGTTCATGAAGGCGTATCCGGGAGGTTTAAGTTCCTCCACAACTGCAGGATCATCCTTGGCCAACCAGGTTTCTGTGATGATCATTATATCGAAGTCATTTTCTATGTTGTAGTCACAGACTTCAAGTGTTTTATTGCGTACAGATCTAGCATTCCATAGATGTAGCGTTAACTTTAAAACTGGGTCAGAAGTATGTGCAGGCATAAGCTCACGTAGATTATGCATATTGGCTCCATTCTGGGAAGGATATGCCCCCCTTTCTCTATGAAGATGCGTTGCTACATCTATTTTCATTGACTTTCTCTTTCCTCCTCTCTTGCCTCGCTGTGTTTCCTTGATGTTGAGATCAGTTATGGTTCGCCATACAGATGCAGGTACTCTTCCTCTGTTTCCCCTTCTCTCTCTCTGTAGCAGCTTATCCAAGTCCTGATTAATGATGTCGATGGACAGATTGCTCCAAACCGGGTTACATCGGAGGAGAAAGGACCTGTCGTACACCATTTGATCCCCATGATCACTTTGTGAAGAATCATTTATGAGTACATGTTGGTCTTCGTTGCGGCGGTCATAATCAGATGGTCCAGGGTTTGAGCTGACATCTCCGCACACAAGTAACTTCAACTGAAATGTTGCGGTTGAGATTGATTGGTATGGAATCCGTACTTTAAAGTACTTGCTCACTTTCAAAGTCCATATACCCGTGGTATATACTAATGGTGTATATACACATGGTGGTGAAGAAGAGAGATCAGCAGCAGAGTCTTGGTCTATTGTCAAGATCAGTAGGACAATAAAGCTGAGCTTCAGTAGATCCATTGTACATCCAGTGCACCATTCAATTTAACAAAAGAATGAAGACTCCCCAGTCAAGGATGAGCGAATTTTGATTGTTGAACCAAGGTAGTATATAACACACAGTATACATATATAGCACTTCATGTACAATTTAATATGGCTTCTTACAGCTTTCAAGCCAGAGAGAAATTTGAAGATAAATCACAAAATATCTCCTCAATCTTGATCTCGTATGTACCAAAGTTGTTCTAAGACCTCCTTACAACATATACAAACATACAATATACAAATGTAACTATTAACACTTAAACAAATTACAAAATTGATACAAGATTGGAGAGCAACAAAAATACACTGTCAGCCAGTCAGGCGACATCTATCAACTTTTCACTGGCCCGCCTGGGCTGCCAGCAAAAAAATATGTGTGGTGTCCTGCCGTATAATATGGTAAAAATTAACTTAATCGCTACGTCTTTCTGATGGTTTTGATGCTCTTTCTTCTTTTCTATTAACATTTAGATCAGGGGTTGTGATCATTGCACATTGATGACAAATTGCCTTTGTAAGCCCATTTACAAGGATATACGCCACGGTGAAATAAAAGGAAGGCAATATATTAACCTCTATTCATTGTTCTATCATCATGTTCAGCTCTTGCTACAGCCACTTCACATACATCTCTAAGGTTAGAAGAGCTTTGGCTGCACTGGAACAGGTACTTAACATATCTTTTGTATCAGCTATCAGTGTATATATTTGTTTGTGTAGTTTTGATAATTTTCTAGCCATATTCTAACATAGTTAATTTTAAAGCAGTTTCTCAGTAATAATTTATAATCATTCGTTTTGAATTAATGCTGTAAACCGATCATCAGATGGGCATTTGACATTTACTAGTCCTTGGTGCATTACATTCTGTTCAATGAAATATTTGATGCACAGCTAACTCTACTTCATAACATCAGTTTACTTGACAGCAACTGCAGACTTTTTCATTTTTGTCTCTATTTTTACTATGATTTGTAACAGGATTGTTGTTCCACTTAATATGCATGCATTTAAGGACAGTTATTTAATTGATATAAATTCCTTTTTGAACTAAATTTCGATCTGATTTACCTTCTCCTATTTTTGCCTGTTCTTTAAGTTATTATTTTTTGTTAGTACTTAATTTGTTTCCTCTTTGTTTCCCCCTCTTTCTTTTATGTTCTCTCTTTAATTTGTTAAGGGGCAAAGGGAGACCCAGGAGATGGAAGGTCCACTTCCGCTCAAACAGCAATATTATTTTTGTCTACCTGCATATTTGTAAAAACCATAAAGTTTGTCTTATCCAAATTCAAGCCTATTTATTATTTGATAACCAATCTATGAGTTTATCAATTTCATCATTAAAGTGATTTTTGTAAATATTGCACGTCCTTATGTGACATAAAAACACTGGTATCATCTGCAAAAAGAATACAATTTAAAACATCTGAAACATTGCACATATCATTAATATAAACAATAAATAATAAGGGACCAAGTATTGAGCCCTGAGGCACTCCACATCTAACAGTCATAAACTCAGATTTAATATTATCTAATTCCACATACTGTTGTCGATCATATAAATAATTATAAAACCATTTCCATGTGACTCCTCTTATTCCATAACTGTGTAATTTAGAGAGTAATATTTTATGATCCAAGGAATCGAATGCTTTACTCAGATCTAAAAAGAGTCCAATCATAGTTTTCTTTATTTTCTAATGCTGTCAAATTCAATTAAAGCTGAGGATGTGGAGTGCCCTGGTCTAAATCCATATTGATTATTTGTGATAATATTACAATTTTCTAAAAATTCATATAATCTCACATGTGTAACTTTTTCAAATATTTTTGAGAAAGCAGGCAACACAGATATGGGTCGACAATTTGACATAGTTTCTTTAACACCTTTTTTTATACACAGGAATAACTTTAGCAATCTTAATTGTATCCGGACATATGCCTGTCTATATGGATAAATTTATTATTGCACATAATGGAACACAACTAATATGAATAACTTTTTTTATAAGGGCAATATCAACCCCATCAAAACAAGGTTTAAAAAAAGCAGTACTATAATTTCTTTCAATATATTGCATACAATTTCCATTATTATTGCACGAAGAGGCTAATTTAGGACCCACTTCAATAAAATACTTATTAAATGTATTTGTGATTGCATCTTTCCCTATGATAGTTTCATTATTGCACGTCATTGAATTTGGCAACACTTTAGATTTAGATCCTGATCCCAATATGTTATTAATACGTTTCCACATTGATTTTATATTTCTTATAGCCGATTCAAAAATACTTATTTCTTTCTCGTTGAATTTGTTCACTAACCTTGTTTCTAAATTTTGTATATTTATCCCATCTATAATCTGTTTTATTTTTCAAATATTTCTTATACAATAAATGTTTTTTCTTACTCATTTTACGTAGATTATTATTAAAACATGGATTATTATTGTACTTACTATTAACATTAATAACTTTAATAGGGAAACATTCATCGTATATTGTGAGGAACTTATACAAAAAATAATCATATGCTTTGTTTGCATCTGAACTATTCAAAGTCCAAGAAGCATTTTGAATTTCATTTATAAAACATCCAATATTTTCCTGATTTATTTCACGTTTACTAAAAGATTTAGTCTTAGGTACACTTTGAACATATAATTCAGATATAGCATACACAGGGAAATTATCACTGACATCTGTTAATAAAACACCCGAATATGTTTCATTAAGAACATTTGTAAATACATTATCTAACAAAGATGCAGAGGTACCTGTTACACGTGTTGGTATATGAATAAGAGGGTATAATGAATTCAACATACAAATATCTATTATTTACAAGATTAAAAATTTCACCAATTTTAACAACAAATCATGGCAATGATTGATTTCGAGGTCGATAAATAACACCAACAATCACATTTTTATTAAAATTAGTAATTTCAAAAAATAGAGATTCAATAAATGCTGTATTTATGTCCAAATCGCTTCTAACAGTACAATTTAAATCATTTCTTGCTTCTTAGCAGCGCCCTCCATTTTTAACAATTATTTATTACTGATTTGTATATGTATATTTTATTTATTTCATAACTCCTGTAAGAATGCATTTTGTGTTTCACTTTGTAAAATTATACTTTTGTTGAAAATGAAAAATAAATGAACTGAACTGAACTGATTTCGTACATACATGCCAACTCCACCACCTCTTTGATTTTCTCTTCCATGTGCCAAAAAAGTGTAATTATCAATATTGTATACAGGATTTGCATAATTTAACCAAGTTTCTGTAATACCAATAGTACAAAATTGCATATCAAGGCTCAGAAGAACAGACATTAAATTATCATGATTTGCTCTTAAACTCCTACAATTAAAATGAATGGTAGAAAAGCTGGAATGTTGTATATTTCCAGAGGAGCGCAACTCTTCTTTAAAATCATGAAATTCTTCCGGGTTATGGGATTTACATGAACCAAGATTATTATTTGGTGGAGATAAAATATCAAATACAGCAGACAAGTTTTCTAACGATGACATTAAATTAACATAATTTTCTCTAACAGGCACTCGGTGGCTTGAAATTCTTTCAATATCTTCTATTGAAAGCTCTATCTGCAGAGTCTCTTATTATACAAACTGATTGGGATAACTTATAGTGCATTATAACATGATAATGCTCACTTATATCAAACAGATTGATATAAAAGCCGGGATGTGTAATTACATTTTAAAATAATTATCCATTAGGAAGCCTTAACGAAGCCGAATGAACAAACGAGTGGGCTTACAAGTTAGGGTTAACAAAGAGGCAGACATAAATCTAAACAAAATTATGTGAGATATTATAATGTCTCTATACATTTGTATTACAACCCCCCATTATAAATCAGTCCACTAAATCAACACTATTTAGCAACTGAATGATCATATAAAAATACCTAGCCACATCATCGATATAGAATTAGTATGGATCTAAGCTTGTGCTTTGTATGAATATGCCCTGGTATAAGTGCATGCAAAGTGTGTTTTTAGTGACGTAGTTTGTAAGGGCGTACCATACTGGTAGATTAGGTGTGGGGGGGGGGGGGGGGGAATACTCTATGCATTGTTTCATTTAATGTGTTTTATATAATTTATTCGGTGGTCATGATCTCTTTTAGGCCATTCATATTTGTGCAAATTATATTGTGTCTTTATTTGACATGTTAAGAACAAACTATGAGTATAAGCTCAATCACAATCATAATCACAATCTGAATCAGAATCACAATCTGAATCGCAATCACTCTTCACAATCACAATCACAATCTGAATCACAATTACAATCACTCTAATTTCCTTTGCTAAAGCGCTTAGAGGCTTGTTTGCATTAAGCGCTATATAAATTTGTCGTATTATTATTATTATTATTATCACAGTCACATTACCATCTCAGTCACAATCTAAATCACCATCCCAATCACAATCACGATCACAATCACGATCACATACACTCATACAGTATCAATCACAATCACGCAACACAATAATTAATTAGTTTGATATGGGAGGGGAAGTACGCTTTGGTGCATACATAAGACAGACATCTCACATAATATACATGTAAGTCAGAGTAAAATGTATGAAATCAAACATACATTTATTGTATACACTTTTGAAAAAGGTGGGGGAGGAGCATATACTGTACATACATTTTCAAATGTGTAGGGTCGGGGGAGACATGGTCCCCCCTGTCCCCCGCCTGTTGACGCCCAATGTCCCTTATTATGTATGCAAGGAGTTTTTTGTTTAAACACATCACCGGATATTGGAAATATTACAATATATGCTATACAGGGTGGCACAGAAATAACGGAACGGGGTACTTGCCATTATAACGAAACATATACATTAAGGCTAACATTTGCTATCAACGCCTTATGGATCTTGAATGCGATCTCGAGGCGATTTGGATCAAGGTAAAATTAGGCAACGCCAAGCCGCTACTCATTTGTGTATTGTATTGCCTATGATTAACAAGGCGCTTGATTTGGACAGTGAATTGATTATAATGGGAGACTTTAATTGTGATATTTCTTCCGACAATTTAGATTCGTACTCACAAACATTACTATCTATAATGCAAGGATCTCTTTTAACGCAACTTATATTCTCTCCTACACGTGTAACTCAGAACTCGAGGACTCTCATTGATCACATATATACGACATGTGAAGACGAGCATATTAAGTAAGGAGTGATCAAAACTCATATAAGTGATCACTTTTTAATATTTACAATTGTAAAAAGAAATAATATGAATACCATGGGCCAACATAATGTTATACAATTTAGAAATTGTAAACGTTTCAAAGAGGATGACTTTGTAAATGAACTTGTTACTTTACCTTTTGTCGATGTGACTAATGTATTCAATGTTGATAAAGTTTGGGAGAAATGGTATGAGTTATTAATGAGTATAATTGATAAATATGCACCATACAAATGTAAACGAATGAGAAAGAAGCCATGTCCCTGGGTTACGGGTGACATAATTGAAATGATAAATACGAGAAATTTTATTCATGGGAAAGCCTTAAAGTTTGATTTACCAGGATTATGGAGGGATTATCGGAATATAAGAAACGCTGTAACGAGTACAATACGAATGTCAAAGCATGAGTACGTACAGGGGCTATTGAAAGAAAGATTTGGAGACTCTAGTGCATTGTGGTCTGTAATGAAACAAATATCGAGCACTAGTTCTAAAGAGACTGACATTAAAGGAACTACAGCGTCTAGATGGCCTAATTTTCACAATTCGGCTCTCTATATGTAATTTTTCCCGAAGAAAAAGAATTTGGCAGTCATTTCTCATGAAATCAATCATTTTTGTGGTAATTAGTAAATATGTAATTGTCCTGGGAACGCCCCTTTTAAATCGCCAAAATGTGACGTCATCTAAAGAACGGACTATTGAACTAAATTCTGTAGATGACGCGTCATGACGTAAGCCAATGAATTGTCAATCACATGTCGATCACGCTGCCGATTCCGGACCCTAAATATGGGTGGGGCGTAAACTGGCAGCTAAGTGAGATTTGGCATCAGAAAACTAGTCTTAAATCACTACTGTGTATATTTTCATGGATTTTTTTCGGCAGACCTATGTTTCAAGTCATCAACTATGGAATAAGTGTCAAAGTACGTTGTATTCTTTAGGTCCTTTAAGCTACATTTTGACGGTAATGATATTGTAGAGCCTGAAATGGTTGCTGAAAAATTGAATGATTATTTTGTAGATAGTGTATTTGAATTATTACAAACCACTGTAAATGAAAATGAAGAGGCACACAATTATATTGAACTTTGTTTAGACGGAAATAATGATAGTCCCCCAACAATTGGAGACTCAAATGGTTCAAGCTCCGCCCAAACCTTTGAATTACCTCATGTGATGAATGAATTTGTGATTAATGAAATTGATAATCTATCCGTCAAGAAATCAACAGGTGCCGATGATATTTCTGTGAAAATATTGAAAGCTATGAAAACGGCCACAAATGTTTTGGAAAGCTTGGTATATATTTGTAATCAATCGCTAAGGACAGGCGTTATTCCCAAATCATGGCGGCTAGCAAAAATTCGACCAATATTCAAGTCAGGAGAAAGATCCTGTATTGAAAATTACCGGCCCATTTCATTGCTCTCAATTATTTCAAAAATATTAGAAAAATGTGTACAGAAACACCTTTATTCATATTTATGTGCTACCAATTTCTTAAGCGAAAAGCAATTTGGCTTCCGACCTGCCCACTCATGCGAATGCGCTCTTTTGTGCATGATCGATGACTGGGCCGCCGAGGTAGACAAAGGTCTATTTTGTGGGTTGGCATTCATTGATATGCGTAAAGCATTTTACTCTGTCAATCACGATATTCTGTTGAGAAAGCTTGCTCTGTGTGGTTGTTCAGAAAACGCACTCGATTGGTTTAGGTCTTATCTTTGTTGTAGAGAACAATTTACTGAAGTAGGAGGTAAGAAATCACAAACAAGAAAAACCTCATCCGGGGTTCCGCAAGGCTCCGTACTTGGACCCCTCCTGTTTACAATATATATCAACGACTTGCCAACCAGTGTTAGAGCTGGTAAAGTGTATATGTTTGCCGATGATGCAACACTCTTTGTAAGTGGATCATCACTTGAATCTGTCGAGACTCAGCTAAACGATGCGATGAAAGAAGTTTTTGATTGGACAAAACATAATAGATTGGTATTGAATGTTAAAAAAAAAAAAAGTAATGCTTCTTAGCTCGAGGCAAAGACTATCTACTGTACAGAATAAGAAATTAAGTGTCAATATGAATGGGGTAGAGCTGGAACAGGTAACCCAATATAAATGCCTTGGTGTAATTTTTGATGACACGCTAAGTTTTAAATATCATGTTGATTCTATAGTTAAAATAATGAAACAAAAGTTAGGCATGGTAAGAAGAGTAAAGTATTTATTTACACAAGAACAATTAGGCAGTCTTTATTGGGGGTTCATTTTACCTCACGCATTGTATTGCTCGACTGTTTGGTCATCGCGTTCTGAAATTAACTACAAGACAGTAAATACACTTCATAAACGTGCTGCTTATATAGTTAGCGGCAAAACCTGGGCTACTCCATCACACGAAGTTTTAGATAATCTTACTTGGCCCACTCTTAAAGAACTGTTTAATAAATCAACTGCATGCATGATGTATAAATGTGTAAGTGGTACAGCCCCAACTGTATTATGTAACAAATTTTGTTTTAATGATGATGTTTCGTTACGAACAACTCGCAACAGTAATAAGAAGTTATTAAGAACACCATTATGTAAACACAATTCTATCAGAAATTATTTGTGTATGCTGGCATTGTACTGTGGAATGCCTTATCCGATGAATGCCGTACAGCTAACTCATTATTTATATTTAAGAACGCCCTCAAACGAAACACCAATACGTCTTAAACGTCAGCGAGTTATGCGTAGAAGTATAATTGTATTGTACTCTTCTGCGCGTCTAATAACCACGTACATTTGGACATATTATGCTGCCTGTTGTCTGAATAGATGCGACTCTTCATTATGATAAATAGTGATCAGTATGTTTCATCTTATTGCACGAGAGTTTTACGCATGTGTTGCTTGATTATGTGAGTGTATGAGTTTGATTACGTTTGTATGGGAGAATGTGTCAAATTATGTCCATATGCACGCTAGTGATTTGTTGTTTGTTTTAGTAGTCATGGTTTTTATTATTGATTAATTTATTATACCGGACATGGAGTTTTATAGCTTTATACATAATTGTGTTTTGTTTTAGTATTTAAATTATATACACTCAGACTTAACAGTGTTTTAAACATGTATTTTAAATTAATTTATTAAATTGTGTTTATCTATTGTATGTCATGTATAACTAGATGTATATGTTATTTGTCAGAAGACAGAGCCCTGTGGAAGACTAGCTTTTACTTGTATGATTTTAATTTGTATTGATTATTGATTACTGTTTTATTTTTATATGCTGAATTCAGGTTACTCTGTATAAATATGTAAAATAAATAAATTAAAATAAATAAATAAAATACCGTCGGTGATATCACGTACCGGCGAATGTTTGATTCTGCGCGCTAACGAGATTTCGAGAAAAACGCGTTTAAAGTTTCCCAACTTCTTCTATCATAAAATAAACAGTTTTAAACAATCAAATTGCAGTAAAAGTTCGAAGGTGACGAGAGAGGAATATTCTCTTTAATATGACCCTGAAAATAACCTACATTAGGCTCTCGATTCTGTGTAATATCACTGCATAGATCGTTCGTCGGTACGTAGTGGCACTCGCATTGAGCAATTTGAATTCAGGACTCTACGTACCGACTAACGATCTATGCAGTGATATTACACAGAATCGGGAGCCTAAGGTAGGTTATTTTCAGGGTCATATTGAAGAGAATATTCCTCTCTCGTCACCTTCGAATTTGTATTGCAATTTGATTGTTTAAAACTGTTTATTTTATGATAGAAGAAGTTGGGAAACTTTAAACGCGTTTGTCTCGAAATCTCGTTAACGCGCAGAATCAAACATTCGCCGGTACGTGATATACTAGGTTCACTGGATAGATAATCTTTTAAAAAGAAATTTGATACCAACAACTGTCATTTTGGTAGAGTATTTTTTGTTTTAGGTCGTCTTAAGTGACACCATGTGAGGGTCAACTTTTTGCCAATTTCTAGAAAGTCGGCGCCTGATAAATAACAATTCATGCCCGTCATATCACAAAGGAGCGATCAATGCGAATACTTTTGCCCATTTGCATTCATGCCCCTTCGCTTGTCGACATCGGCTTTACAGCTGAATACACATGGACAAACTAATTCCTAGTGATCGCTACTTGGTGCTATCCCAGCTAGCCACCTGACGTCGGGACGATGTCGGAAGTTGGTTGCCGGATGTCGGCATATCGCCGTTGGCTCGAGGTTAAAATGTCCGCCAGCCCAACATCGTCACGACGTCATTTTTGTGATATATTGGCATAACGTCATTTTCCGACAATGGCCCAACATCATAATCATGACATGATGTTGGGCCATTGTCGGAAATTGACGTTATGCCAATATATCACAAAAATGACGTCGTGACGATGTTGGGCTGGCGGACATTTTAACCTCGAGCCATCGGCGATATGCCGACATCCGGCAACCAACTTCCGACATCGGCCCGACGTCAGGTGGCTAGCTGGGATGGTGGGCATGAATGGCTATTTATCAGGCACCAACATTCTAGAAATTGACACAATTTTGACCCTGACATGGTGTCACTTAAGACGCCCTAAATAAAAAAAAAATACTCGACAAAAATTACTGTTCTTGGTATCAATTTTTTTGTTTGTTAAATTATATATCCAGTGAACATTTTCTGCACGTTTTGTTCATAATGGCAAATACTCCGTTCCATTATTTATGGGCCACCCTGTATAACTTATTCTGTTTTATTGAGATGAGAAACATGTGCCTAAACCATGTATACTAAAGGTTTGTAATGGTGAATTTTAATGAAAATGTTGTTATTTTGAATATCCCAGTGTGAAATCGAATGGTCCAGACGTCCGATTTGCCATTGTTGACGAAATTGAATGCAAACTGCGCATTTGTATGCGGTTGTTAAATTGAATGATACAAGTGCGAAATCGATTGGCCCAAGAAGTAAATCAAATGAACAAAGTGGCATTTTGAATTAAATGTACAAGCCGACAGCATGTATTTCGCGAATTGCACCTGGGTGGGGAGCAGCATTGTGAATAATGTGCCTCGGTAAAGGAACAATGAAGACAAGTCAGATACATATGTTATATTACAAAATATAGCAGGCCTATTAACAACACCAACCATGTCGTAGGCACGTGATGGTTTGATTTTAACATGGCTTGATTTACCTAACATCACGACTTTTCCGGTGTGTTTCTTTGGATTATTTTAGAGGAACTCGGAAGTGAGTAGTGTGTTGATGATGTTCTACCATGGACACATAACACAATATTACATGTACTTGTACATGTACTGCAAATACTTTTGAATACCCTTTCAACTCCACACCAGAGGCGGAAGTCCCCATGTGAGTGGGGCATCGAAAGGAGTCTGTCTTATGATTATAATTATTTTATAATGATATCATTGATTATAATTAGTGGATATCACTTTTAGAAAAGTGCTATGATATAATTATTGAGTTTAATATAATCTAGTATTAAAGTAAAATTTGAATTATAGGTTAAAGTGAAATGAATTCCTGTATAATCGTTCTATTTGCGTAACATGAAAGGCGGGAGTCCCTGTGTGCGAGACCCGTGTATTTCGTCTTTCAAAACAGCCAAAGTAAAATTTTCCGAAGAACGCCAGATACGCATGAGTGGTTTTATTGTAGTGGGATTCGCTGACCCCGCAGTGAGCGATGTGTATAAACACGGTACATTCGCAAAAAAATAGGAGCATCGGACTATGCCGAGGGGCAAACCTTTGGAGGCGCAAAGGAGCCCAGTATCCACGGGTACACTCCGGGAGACTCATATTGTTTTATTTGTTACATTCCCATCTAAATAAACCCCTCAAACAAAGTTCGGAAACTCAAGTTTGATCGATAATATTTATTTTCTTATGAAATCATAATGGTTATATTTGGTATCACTTGAAAGAGTGTGTATACCTCTTTAAAATGATACCAAATTTCGACGATGAATATCTTGACAATGAAGATATATTGTTAAAAATTATGTCAGACAAAAGCCTGTATAATTACGTTTCCAATTTTATTTCATTTTATTTCCAATTATGAAAACATCAAAATGACAAAGTATTCGAGTACAAAATTAATATTGCATTGTAACATAGATATGACGGAGTAAAATGAAAAATATATATTATAGAATGATCAATTAAACTGGAAATAAGGGAAGCCCGCAAATCAAAAGCTTGAAGGAAGGACAACCCGTTGTAAAAAGGCAAATATAGTTTCAATAAAAATAATACAATTAAGACTCCATATTATACCACTAATATTAACAAAAAAATAACAGGAAGGAGAAGCCGGTGCAACCCCTCGACCCACCCCCACCCCGGATGTGAGTTATCAATATAAACAATATCTTTAACTACAATAATAATAATAATAATACACAGCTTTTATATAGCGCATATCACATTGCAGAAGCACGTCTCTATGCGCTTGTACAAAAATTCACATTATACGATTCTACAGTATTGCAAATTCATTACTACGTATTTATAAATACATGTATCTCGTTTAACACACAAAACAAATTATACTGTTACACATGCATAATACTTGTAAAGTTGCTTTGTTAGAGTAGATTTAAAGGAAAATAACGATGAACATTGTTTCACATCAACTGATAGGGAGTTCCAAATATCCGGTCCACAGTGTCTAATCGATTTACATGCTACAATAGTTTTGGAATTGGTAACATGAAAGTCGTCACAATTTCTTGTGCTATAGTTATGAATCTGATTATTACGTATAAACATATCACAAAATCGATCAGGAAGGTTGTTATCGCTACATTTATACCTAAATATAGCCATTTGATAATAATTAATATCACATATTTTTAACAATCTGTGTTCATTAAACAAGGGGTCCGTATGAGCTAGATAATCTGAGTTTGTACATAATCTGAGAGCTTTTTTTTTCTGTAATAAAAGTAGAGAATCTGTGTTTTTCCTGGTAGTTTGACCCTATGCGATATTGCAATAAAGCAAGTACCTTATGTCAATATGAGACAACTCAAATTATCATCAATAATAACCCCTAATAATTGACTATGTGCGTTCTTAATGATAATAATTATCAATAACAATATCACACAATTATGGTATCATCAATTTGAGTTCGGGGACCCTTAAATATAATATAATTTGTTTTAGATACATATAGGGATAATTTGTTGCAAGCGAACCATTTGACACGTTTAGGCAATTCAATATTTACGGAACGAATTAATTCATTAAATTAACGGTGTGAGCATAAAACATTAGTGTCGTCTGCAAATAGTACATAAGAAAACAATGATGAGTGATAGTTAGTTAAAGGGATGGTGACAAGAAAATCAGTTGAAAATGGTATTTTAGCCCTTCAGAACGCCACTTTCATGTAGATTTTAAATAAAACAACCGTTTTGTACTTGGAAAAGTATTTATAAATGATATGAGGACCTGAACATTTACTTAGATAATGCCCTCCAAAATAATTGAGTCCGGGCGAAGAAAAATGACGTCATTGTTGTGACGTCACATGCAGGCAATCGCAGGATCCCCGATACTCGAATTGTCATAGACGTACACGCTGAGCGCATCTAATCACGTAGACAGGGAGATATTATTTCGATATTTTTCAATATCTACATACATTTTGGTGTTTATAAGTATGGAGGATCCACACTCAGATTCAACTGATTCTAACAGTGAGCGTGAATCAGACGAAGGATCTGGATCAGAGTCAGAATCGAGTTTTTAATTGACATATCCTGAAGATAAAATTCCAAATGTGCGTCGGCAGCCAAAATGGAGTGGCAGTGATAGAGGTGCAACCGTACAGATTTGAGCCTGTGGCTGAGTAAATTCATGACAATTTCCCCAGATTTGCACTTTGCAGACACCATTTTCATAATTCTTATTTCATTATTTGTCTTCACAAATACAACAAATTTAAATGCCAAATAAAGGCGCATACCTACTCTAAAATCGCTTCGAGGAAGACTCCGATATGATTATAGCAACCGTATATATACCTAGCACGGTCTTCGAGCCATCACACGCAAGAGCGCTGCGGCTAGCGCAGGCCTAGCCTAACCCTATCATAATGAACCCTAATAGCCCCTAGTGTGCGGCTTCATCCGATCACGTCTCAAAACACGGTGTACAAAAATGCGGTGTTTCGCACTCAAATTTAAAATGTTTATGCGGCAATAAATTGACAAGCATCGATGATTTGATGGATCTATTTAATAATATTTACGGAAATATATTTACAAAACATTCAGAATTACCTCAGTTTTGAGCAAAATATTACTTTTCCCGAAGTAAACAAATCCAAAACTCAAGTCGTTGGCGAGCGTGAGGCAGGTTTTCATTCAGCGGTTGAACATCAATCAATCAATTTCTGGGCATTGATATCATACACGTAGTCTACACCGTTTGCAAATTAACAACACAACTACAAAAGAGCGCTAAGTTCAGTTCACCCCGTCCGAGCGAGTAACTGGAACATAATACCGAGATTATCAGCGCATTTTTTGTGCCGTTTCTGCAGGTAATCGTTATTGTATTTGTTTCAAAAGTAAATTAAGAAATAGTCTAGAATAGGTGCGATCGTGTTAATCTTGCATTTTCGTTACTTTTCAAACTTTTAATAGGTAGTTGGCGCGGCAGCTAGCCAGCGAGAGCTAACCTGTCTTGCCGCGCGGGCACCCCTGAAAACTCCGGCAGACCTGCACACACTCGCTAGGTCATTCCCAGTCGGCCCTCGTTAATTTAACTTTTGAGTTCTAAATCCGCCCCATACGTGGATCATTAGGGAAAACGGTGCAGGCTAATACTTTTCTTAGATGTGTTGCTGCATCCTGCTAAAATTCATTCCTGAGGGAATTTCAGTTAATCCTCAATTTTCACGCAAATATGAGTTTGTCTTACTAGGAAGTCAAAGGGTTTGCCTTGAACCACGTTGTAAACAATTCTCGCTATTCCGTGTTATTGCCTGCATGTGACGTCATGACTCATGAGCTCATTGCTCCGCTATAAACAACTTGTTTAGGAGTGTGGAACGCCGACGCGAAAAAAGGCAAAACAATCGCGTGAAATTGTCCTTTTTTGCCCAACTTAAGGATTTTTTTGAAAAAAAAAGAATGTGGTATATCAATAAAGGCACATATTCAAAACTATAAACCTGAGCCAAAGCCGGGATTTCCTCCCTCCTTTAATAATGTCGTTTATATAAATGAGACACAGTAATGGTCCTAAGATTGACCCTTGCGGGAAGCCACAATTTAATTCTAAGATGGATAATCGTTCCGTACCAAATTCAACAAATTGTTTTCTTTTCAAAAGATAATCATTCAACCATGATAAAGGAACTCCTCGTATACCGTAGTATTCTACTTTAAATAGTAAAATATGGTGATTAAGGTATCGAAAGCCTTCGATAAGTCAACGAATAATCCAATTACATAATGCTTTTTGGCTAGTAACATAGAGATGTTATCATAAGTCTACTACAGCTAATTCGGTTGAGTGGTTCTTACGAAAACCATACTGGTTTGAGCAAAGTATATTGTGTTGCATTAAACATTCATATAATTGGTTGTATACTATTCGTTCCAGTATTTTATAAATACTTTGTAATATGGATATTGGTCTATAGTTAATACATTTTTTTGAGTCTCCCTTTTTATAGAGTGTTACAACCTTCGCTAACTTGAATGAATCAAAAAAATACCAGTAGAAATAGATAAATCAAAAATGTAACATAGAGGGTCAGCTATATAATAAATAATCTTCAACAACCAATAACTAATTTCATCATGACCACAATATTTACTTGATTTTAGGTTTGTTGTAATATGAATTATATATACAACGGTAAATACAATGATTGTTCGTGAAAATTGTCGTGGCGTGGCGATTGTTTCGAACAGTTGAAGACGGCGATTTTGACTCCGCTTTCACGATTTTCTTCACGATGCGCAACGGTTTTGGGGGATGAACCGATACGATATAACACAATGCAACACGACCTAAGCGATGTTCTCGACGAATGTCAAATCGTTGCGATTCGCCGTGAAAATCGTCAGTATGGGACTGGGCCTTTACGAGAAACTTTAATTACAGTGTTCAATTTATTACGATATTTTTTTTTAATTATCGTGATGTGAAGAATCATCAAGATTGTGTATGTAAAGTTTAAATTAATTATTTTGTTTTATTAATAGATTTCATTATACCTTTTGTTATCCACGGTTTACGTTTATTTATTTTTTTATTCTTCACTTTCTTTAAAGGTCTATTTTTTTCAACATTTTTTGTCAACCGTATATAAAACATTGCATATGCTTTATTTACATAATTTGTTTCTTTATAAACTAAAAACCAATGTGCATGTGCTAAGTCACGAATCAGAGATTTGACATTACTATCATTACACTGTCGAGAATATCTACTCTCGTTACTAACAAAGGACATCTTTATTTGTTTACAAAATACAAAAATTGGAAGGCGATCTGATACATCACTATATATAATACCACTCTGAAATGCAGCAGGTAATATGTTTGTAAATATATTGTCAAGTAGTGTTGCTGATTGCTGAGCAATCCTTGTAGGTTTATCTATTAGAGGGAATAGAGAGTGTGTATTCAAACACGTCAAACAAGAATTATTCTTCAATTCCTTTTCTGCTAATAACAAGTTTATGTTAAAGTCGCCCATTACATATAAGGTTTTCCACCTTTGGATACAGATTAAATACACATGTCCAGATTAGTTACAAATGTATCAATAGAAGAACTGGGTAACCGATAAACAATACATATCAAAACGTTTTTACCATGTGGATTTATACTTTCAATAAAGAGCGTTTCACATTCAGGAATTAATGGTACATCATTTAACAAATTATAAGAAAGACCCTTTTTTATATACACGGCCGTTTGGGTGATCAGAACGTAGCAATGTATACTCTTCTAGGTCAAAAAGTGCTGGTGACTGAGCATTCAACCATGTTTCACTTAAGCCAATAACAGAAAATGGGTGTTGTATCGATGAGAGTAATGATTGAAGGGATTCAAAGTTACGGTTAAGACTTCGTGTATTCAAGTGTAATAGACTAAAATCGTCATGGTTGTCACTGTTATTTATCATGGATTTGAGTTCTGGTAGGTAATAATGACATTCAATAGATGGGCTTGATCTATTATCATTACTTTCTAAAACCTTATTCATAATAATATTCTAAGATTGATAAGGTACTTTGACATGTTGTTGGTAACACTTTGACATTTATAGACTAGATAATGAGCGTGTGTTTTCAAATTAAAATAAGCTGTCAATAAATGTTGTAGCTTTCAACTTTGCAGAATACATTTTATAGGTAATTAGCAGGATATTATTTGTACAATATTAAAAAAAAGTACGTTGTTAATATGAGCATGGAAGCAAATAACACAAATTTATGAACAAAATAAATTATATACCCACAAAGTAATTACAAAATGTATGAAAATAAATTCAAAATTTGTGAAAAACAAATATTACAGTTCATTAAAGAACAAAGCAATAAGTAATAAGAAACAACGGTATTGAAGTGTGGAATCAGATTTACATTAAACATATGTGCATATTATAACAAATGAATAGAAAGATTTGTATCAATTCAAAAGCAAATACCAAGTATAAGGCATAACTGTAAATCAAACGGTTGTGCCATCGTTTAGTATTCTTAAAAGTTCAGTGTTCTAAAGAAAAGAGAACAAAATAGAGAGTCCATTCCTTGCCATCAGGCACAATAAAAAGTGTTGATTTCACTTGTCCCATTTAAATTTCAGTGTTCATAAAACATCACAAAATGAAGGTCCATTCGGTCCTCTCAAGCCCTGTAGTTATGGGCGTAATTACAAGAAAGTCTATTAATCTATCATTATAGTGTTTATTATGTAGATTTCGTTTCATTTTTCTTTCTTTTTTTGAGATTTTGAAGGTCGTTTTCCCGGAATATGCGTTTCTTTATGGTTGTGTTCTCATCAATGGTTCTGACAGCGGCAAAAAATCCGTCCATCTATGGTCCATGCCGCCGTAACTTTCTCATGTTTGCTGGCTTTGATGAAGAGCTGCAGCGTCGTCGTCGTGAGGTCTTCCTGGATGGAGACCCCGCTGTTCTTGAGTTTCTTTTTGTTTACCATGAAGAGGTTCTTCTCCCTGTACGAGCAGAGTTTTACGATGATGGGTCGTGGTTTGCCGGGGCGCTTCTACCCGATGCGATGGGATCGGTCGATGTAAGCCTTGGACAGCGCGAAGCCAAGCTTCTCGCGTGCGATGTCGATGGCGATTTCGTCCGTGTTCTCGCCATCTCGTTCAGCAACACCGAAGATGCGTATGCTGTTCCGCCTGGTGTATTGTTTTAGTTGGTCTAGTTTGTTTTCGGTGATTTTCAGCTTTTGTTTGTCCTGGTAAGGTTCTTTCTGGTTCAAATGTAGCTCCTTCTCTTTTGTTTTCAGGTTTTCTCGAGGTCAAAGATGGATGATTCGTTTTTTTCACTGTCCGTAAGGGACAGACGTGTTGCCATTTTCCTATTGGCCCGTTAAGGACGTGCGCAGATGCGATGCGCAGTACACCCTAAATTACAACTTCAAATTTAGTGTAATTTTATAAGATACAATCACATAAATGATACAATTATCACAACAATTTCACCAATATAACAATTATAATTTCCAGATCCAGATCTGAAATAAGAATCGCGAATAGAGTGTGTGATGTGGTGTGCGATGGGCAGCGCAGGTCCAGTGAAAACCAAACTATTTTAATTATGTATTGTGACCTAACACCGGCCGGTCGGACAGGCGCACGTGCACTTTAGCGCTGTTAGCGCTAGTACTGTCTGACTGTGCAGTATAGTATTGAAGCCAACTCTGCACGCTGCACATAATACACGTACTCGTCCGGCCGAGCACTGCCTCTTGCACCTAAATTTAAAGTACACTTCATTCCCAGTAGTTTAGTGATAACTCAATATAGTGATCATCGTATTCTCGTAAGAAAAGAAACGAAATACATTTTCTTTATAGAACCTTTGAAATAAAGTTCATTTCAATTAATGCTTTATATGTTGAGTCTATCTTGCAGTTGCATCATTTTAAGGTTAAAAATAAGGTTCATTTTATTTATTTCTTTCACAACATTTGTACATAGAATAATAGAACAAACCAGCATACGAACAAATTTTGTAGTGCAATATTCAATCAATGTATAATCCAAATGGGTTTTTCTAAAACAAGTTATAAAATAAAGGGGAGACCTTAGAGCAGCTGAATTTGTAAGGGAAAGGTCCCCAGAAAATATAATACATCAATTAATGTTTCACTTTTTTTTAAATGTTTCAAAGTAATTCAAACTACGAATGATTAAACTTAGGAAAACTATTTACAAAAGAGATAGCTTGAAATTTGAAAAAGAAAGGAGGAAAATATATACAAAATGATGGAGAGGAAAAGAGCAAAATGGAACAAGAAAAAACAACAAACAGAGACAAATAGAGAAAGAAGAAAGTTCTATGTAGCCGGTGGAAAGGGTGTTGGGGAAAAATAGGGTGTTAAGAAAAATAGAAAAAATATAAGAGAGAGACAGAGAGATAGAGAGAATGTGAACCAAAACAGAATTACAACATTTACATTTACTAACAAACGAAACGAAACAAATACAAAACAATGCATGTTATCAATATCAAAAATAAATAATTTATGTTTCAAGTTTCGTTTATTTCCACAAA
Source organism: Echinarachnius parma (assembly GCA_037951105.1). Taxonomy (NCBI): domain Eukaryota; kingdom Metazoa; phylum Echinodermata; class Echinoidea; order Clypeasteroida; family Echinarachniidae; genus Echinarachnius; species Echinarachnius parma. The sequence continues at coordinate 28,483 of JBAMJV010000566.1, read as the reverse complement.
TTTGAATAAAAACACAAACAAATTACAACATTATCACATTATAAATACAAATACAAACAAAATGTACAATATAACAAAACTCAAAGTGTTGAGGGAGAAGCAGAGGCCATTGACCTATCAAAGGCTTCTCCCCAACAAATAAAGTACTTAAAATAAGTGTACGAGTAAGAAAAAAGGCACATCCCCCCAAAACGAACATCAAACAAAACAAAGGTGTAAATTATATTACATATCAGTAAAAGGCGGAGTTTACGTGTTATTAATCAAAAATTCTTCATATTTGTGTAAAAAAGTTGACAAGGAAGAACATGTTTGAGTGAATTCAGGGAGACTGTTCCACAAGTTGGGTCCAGAATACTTAATTGTACTTCTTGAGAATTCATATTTAAAATTAGGAACATTATAATTATCCGACTGTCGAGTTTGGTATATCCTTATGCTTTTATTTTGTGCAAAATACAAATTAAACAATGAAGGCAACATATTGTTTCTAAATAAGTACATAAATCGAGCATTTTGACATTTATAAATATCACATATTTTCAAAAGTTTGAGTTTTTTAAATAGCGGAGAGGTATGTGAATATGGAGAAGAATAAGTCATTATCCTTATTGCACGCTTTTGAAGAATTAAAATTCTATTTAAATGACTAATTGGACAATTTCCCCAGATAATATTACAGTATGTAAGATTCGGGAAAATCATTGTACATAATATAGCTGAACTAGAATATTAAGATGCAAAATATGTTTGAGCCTATTTATAACACCTATTGCTTTACTTATTTTAGAGCATATTCCATCAATATGATTCTTCCATATCAATTTATCGTCTATAATTACACCTATAAATTTAGTTGAATGTACGACAGGAATTTGTCTATTATTTATAAAAATGTTAACATCATTTTCTACAATATTTTTATTTTTGGGTTTAAAAAGCATACAACATGAGCTTGTTTTCAAGGAACCAATCATTCACAGAGCGGATTTGTTCATTAACATATAACAAAGATTATTAACATTATTACCAGATAAGAATAAATTTGTGTCATCAGCAAAAGTAATAATATGAAGTAATTAACTAACAAATTGAAGGTCATTTACATACAAAAGAAAAAGCAAAGGTCCCAAAACAGATCCTTGTGGTACTCCAATATTAAAGGGATAGTTGAGTTCTGTTAAGGAGAGTACAGTTTTAGTGAAACTGAATTTTAGTAACCAAAACCTGCATCATTACATTACAAACTAATAGTTATAACTAGAAAGGAACACAAAATTACAAATGACGTAGTAAAGATCATGTTATCATTCAAAAAGAGCCGTTAAAACGTAAGAGGGCGCTCTCTAAACACTCATCGGTTTCAACCATTTTGAATAAAATATTGTGCATGTGATGCTTTGTTGAAATAGTGATTAGATAGAGAAATAACCAACAACTATTTAAATACCTATTTTGTAACTTTTTGAAAAGAGGAAGCATTTTTTAAAATTTTTAACGGCTGGTTCAAAATTCTCTAATAAACCCGGGGCCCCGGGTTTATTACAAATTGTTATATTTATGGATATTTCAGCCGTTTCTGAACCGATTTTGATCAAACAAAGATGATTTTATTGTTTAAATATTATGCTCTTTCAAATTTTACACTCAGTTTTTCATTACCTCACAAACCAATTAAGTAGTCTAGCGCCCTCTCTACCAAAACTCAACTTTCCCTTTAACATAATGATAGTCAGATGAAATACCATTAAAATATATATATTGCACTCTATTAAACAAATAACTTTTAAACCAATCCAAGGCAGTTCCTCTAATGCCATACTTTTCCATTTTCTGTATTAAAATATTGTGATTAATGTAATCGAATGCCTTGGACAAGTCAAGGAACAAACCAATTGATATGTGTTTATTTTCAAATGCTTCGGACATCGTATCGACAAAATCCATTAAAGCCATATATGTAGAATATCATTGCCTGAAACCAAATTGTTTGGAGTATAACATTTTTTTTTTAAATCCAATAATCCATTAATTGATTATAAATGAGTTTTTCAAATATTTGTGCAAATGTACTCAATAAAGAAATTGGTCTATAATTATTCAATATATCTTTCCTATCCCCTTTGTGAATGGGCACAACCTTTGCAATCTTCAAGCAGTTTGGAAATATACCAGTTTCAATTGATTCATTAAATAAAGTAAGTAATGGCAATACAATAAAAACGATACATTTTTGTATAATGTCTATCCTAATTCCATCATACCCAGGGCTTTTTTCCGCCTTTAAATTATTCACAATTTTAAAAATATTACATTCTTTTACAGGTCTTCAAAACATAGAGTTCAAGTAATCTTTTTGGGGAATACATTTCATAAAATTTGCATTTGTACATGGAATATTATTTAATGTTTCAGAACCTATATTACAAACAAAAATATTAAAAGTATCAGCGATGGCCTGCTGATCACACAAATGTGTTGCCCATCCGGTTATAAAATACGATACTTCACTTTTTCTCTATTTTTATTCAATAATTTATTAATAATTTTCCATGTATTTTTTATATTATTCTGTGCATTTTTAAAAATATTACAATAAAAATGTATCTTCTTTCTGCGCAATCCAGAATTAACCTTCTTTCTACAAGAAATAAATCCTTACGGTACTCAGTTGGATTCTTATTATATTTACGATACAGTATGTTTTTCTTTTTGCATAATTTTGTTAAGATCATTATCAAACCAAGGTTTCTTATCAATATTACGTTTCTTTTTAAATTCAATGAATGGAAAACACTTATCGTATAAACTAGTTATAATATTCATAAATTTATCAAATCTCTTATTAACATCACCAGAATGCATTTCATTATTCCAATGAACTTGACTCAAATATTCACAAAATAGACCAATATTATTATCATTTATATCACGTTTATAAAAATTTTCATAATTAACATTCATATCAAAATTATAGTGACAAAATATAGGGAAATGGTCACTTACATCTAATATTAAGATGCCTGATTTAACATCGTGTTCGGGTCTATTTACAAAAGTTATCAATCAGTGAGACAGTATTATGAGTAACCCTGGTTGGTTTGAGTATTAATGGACTAAATGAGTATGACATCAAAAGATCAATGAATGTATCAACGTCTGAACATATGTTATTATTCATTAAATTAATATTGAAATCACCAGTAAGAATGCATTCCTTATGTTCATTTGTAATATTGGTCAATGGATTTTCTAGTGAATTGAAAAAATCTACAATTGATTGGCAGGTGATCTATAAATAATAGCAAGAAAAATATTTGTATATTTGCTGCGAATTTCAATAAAAAGTGATTCAGTACTATCAGTAAAGATGTCAAGATCATAGCGTCTAAAATATTTAATTTCATTACTTATATAAAAACAACTCCACCGCCTCTCTTTCCTTCCCTGTGAGAACCTACAAAAGCATATCCATCCAGAGATATTGTTTCATCATTGGAGAGCCAAGTTTCTGATAAGGCAATTAGAGAAAATTGTGTACTCAATGATAACAGAACAGTTTCAATATTTTCTAAATTCTTTTTAACACTCCTGCAATTGAAGTGTATCAAAGAGAATAAACTTATTGATAACATGCATTGTTTTTTATTTGCATTTCTGGTGATAACATTTTTACATTGCTTTTTCTCACCATATCGTTACTTAATAAATGTAATTTCAATTTGTAATTTTTCTGTTTACGTTTTTTTGTAAGCGGGTGCGTGGCCAGTCATGTTGGGAGTGACCCCCCACCCCCCCCCCCCCCCCCTCCCCCCACCCTAATCATACGGGGATACAGGCCTGGTTTTAATTAGTTTTTCATTATCTCACAAACAAATATTGTGTGAAGTGCCACCCTATACCAACACGCAACACAACACAACACCATTTGGACACATAACAACAATATATCAACCATATCATCACTTTTTGCACATGTGTACAAAGTTACTAGATCCCTTTAATTACCCAAGCCGGATGCACCAGGTATGGGGGTCGACTAATCAAATATACTGAAACTTGAAACCGCGAGTCTAGTGTATGTGCAGTCTTGCGTGGCAGCTTTCATTATATTGGGGGCGGGGCGCGGCCCGAGGTTCGATACGCGTTCGCTGCCCATACCCCCACGACGAATGAGAAAATTAACTAAGCCTATTGACGATTGTGTTTACAGAAGCCAACAGAGAGTTTTCCACCAAGCGGTGCCCGCAGTGATAAGGGCAGCTAGTGCATGAAGACCGATGATGAAGCCACAAAAGCCAACTCGTATAAAATATTGGATTAACTAGATCACAAGTTGAATTTAAAACCTACACTACGTGATCAGAAGACCGGCTACCTGAAGACGTTATCTCACGAGTCCAAATACGAATTCAACTTTCACATCAATAACATGACGTGTTATTAATTTAAATAAGATAACATAAGATAATACATTTCCATAAGTATAAGGTCCAACTTAAAGGGATAGTACAGATTTAGTAGAACTGAATTTTATTAAACAAAACGTGTCACTTTGCACACTATACAAACTAACTCTAAAAGACTCTAAAAGAGCAGATACCCAGGTAGCAAGCCAACGTCGGACCAACGTTGGAAACTTGCAAACTCGTTGGAACTCGTTGGACGTTGGACAATCTCGTTGGACCAACGTTGGAGCAACATCGGTAACTCACAGTAAAGCGGACGTTGGACAATCTCGTTGGACCAACGTTGGATCAACATCGGTAACTCACATTAAAATGGACGTTGGACCAACATTGGATCCACATATAAAACTCGCAGCTCAAAAGCCGTTGGACAATCTCGTTGGATCAACGTTGGATCAACATCGGTAAATCGCAGTAAAATTGACGTTGGACAATCTCGTTGGACCAACGTTGGATCAACATAGGAAACTCGCAGCTCGAAAGCCGTTGGACAATCTCGTTGGACCAACGTTGGATCAACATCGGTAAATCACAGTAAAATTGACGTTAGACAGACTTGTTGGACCAACGTTGGATCAACATCGGTAATTCGCAGTGAAATGGACGTTGGACAATCTCGTTGGACAATCTCGTTGGACCAACGTTGGATCAACATCGGTAAATCACAGTAAAATTTACGTTATACAGACTTGTTTGACCAACGTTGGATCAACATCGGAAACTCGCAGTGAAATGGACGTTGGACAATCTCGTTGGACCAACGTTGGATATCCGCATACAAATATCACAATCGTTGTTCGAATCAGGTTGGATGCATTAGTCCAATGTTGGAAATTTTCCAACTCGTTGGACAGCGTTGGATGCTGGATAAGAACAGATCACTCCTTCATTGTTGGAATCTGGTTAGATACCAACGTTGGTCCAATGTTGGAAACACGTAGCTCGATCAAAGCCGTTGGACAAACATGTTGGACCAACGTCAGATCAACGGTGGACATCCGCATACAAATATCACAATCTAATGTTAGAATCAGGTTGGATGCCAACGTTGGTCCAACGCTAGAAACTCACTGCAGCTCGACAGACGTTGGACAAACTCGTTGGAATAACGTTGGATCAACATCTGTTGCGCATCGGTTACTCATAGCCGGCCGATTTGTACAAGTTAGCGTGCCATAGACACAAGAGGGCTTGATATTATCTACATGTAGCAACATCACGGCAGTTCTTTTGTGTTTATTTTTTGTTTGTTTGAAGAACTCGTGTGAGTGAACTCGGGCGAGTCTACGGATATGGATGGTGATGGAGTATACCAGTCCATTTATAGTTTCCTGCAAGTTTCTAGATAATAATTGCCGGTGGTGTATGCTGTAGTATATTTTGTGTGCTTCCCCGGTATTCGGTGTGTTATGATCAGCTGAGATTACCACGCCTAGAGTGGCTGGCGTGCGTGAGCTTGTCGAGTCGCTCGTTGACGGTAGATTTTTGTGTACGTGCGGGTGCACTCTATTATAGTAATACATACTGCTATCGTTCTTTGACAATTTGCTGTCAATTCAATGAGATTAAATTAAATCCCTATTTTTAGTTTGAATTGATACTCATCGAAAAAATGATCTAGATTTAAGATATGCATGCATTTGATTAGTGGTAAATGTGTAACACAAAAAACAGTGAATCTATTCTAGCAAAATTGTCATGGGAGTGAAATATGCAGAATCACAGTAGGACAAGTATTATTATGAATTATGTTGTATACATACTTCATTGATGGAATGAGGTACTAATACTACTATTCCAATCTTGATCCACTATTAAACACTCATCATTGTAAAGGTATTGGACATTAAGCTTCCATGGATTAACGTTCTATATTATAGCTTAGGTGAAACGTTAATCCAACGAGAATCCAACATTTCACATCTGTTGTTCACTAGCTTTGATGTTAGAAAAGTCAATTATTTTACTTGTAGCACAGGTGGTTAAAACCCCCTTGCGTAATAAAAGGATTTAAAATTAGCTGCTGGAATCAGGATGTATGCCAACGTTGGATAAACGTTGGTTCAACGTTGTATCAACGTTGGTTATTATTCATGAATATTCATGATCGGTTATCATTGACTGCAAAAAGCATTAATTATCGTGTTATTTGATTGTTCAGAATGAATCCAATGTTATTATTTACTCATTATTTGAAATATATGTAAGTTATTTATCTACAAAAATATACTAAAGGTTTGTTTCCATGATGTATTAATGTAAATTCTTAAAACTTTATCCAAACATTGAACTTTATCCAAATACCAACCATCAAACAAATATTAACACAGAAGCTAGGTTATATAAAGCTGAGTGGATGAAGATATGTACATGTAGTGAGTGTAGGAAAAGGAATAGGACTATATGGATAGGAATATAAATAGGAATAGTCTTAGGTATAGAAAAAGCAATCATAGGATATGATGCTCTAGATATCACCGATAGGCGTGCCATATGAATATTAATTTAATTTGTTTAGTATGGCGAGACGTTGGTCCAACGTTGGTCCAGCGTTGGAGAAATGTTGGTGAATTACGCTGGACCAACGTTGGATGCTTGTTGGAGACATGTTAGAGACATGTTGGATGCTTGTTGGAGACATGTTGGATGCTTGATGGAAATATGGTGGATGTTTGTTGGACACGTGTTGGTTTGACGTTGTATCAACGTTTGCGTACGCCCAAATGACGCTGGTCCAACGTTGGTGAAACCAAAATACCAACCTTGGATCAACGTTGGAAAAGCGTTGGTCCAAAGTTGACAAATAACAATTTTCCAACAATGGACCAACGTTGATCCAACGTTGGTATTTTGTTTTCGCCAACGTTGGAGCAGCGTTGTTTGGGCGTACGCAAGCAACGTTGGTCCAACGTTGCCGGACAACGTTGGACCAACGTTGCCGAAAAAATTGGACAACGTTGGTCCAACGATGTACCAACGTTGGCTTGCTACCTGGGTAAAACTCTAAAAATACATTTTTTTTTTACAAATTTTGATACAAAATTATATAAATGTGACCTTACACCACAAAACGACCGCTATGTCGCTGTGGTAGTTTTCCTTTTATTAGCTAAAATAGCCCAATTTTGTTCAAGATATGAGATTTAGGATTTTGGTATTTCCTGAATGAGCATAATTTTATCTTAATCTACCTTCTAAGAAATTTTGAGCGTCAGAAATCATGTACGAAATAATATCATTTTTAAAATTTAATAAATCTGATTTACAGCCCATGAATAGACACAGATCTTTTAAACGGCCCGTTTCTCCCTTATTTAAAAAATGCACCAGCCATATTCCATATTTTTGGCATTCATTTTGAAAGGGTTTGCTTACTCCAAATATGACAAATGATATACCTTTTAAAAGGTAATTGCTTCCATTTCAATGTTATATGAAAATCAGCGAAATCAGTTTTCCCGACTTATTGGTCGTTTTGTGGTGTAAGGTCACAAATGGTAACTAAAATGGCCATGCGCTACACTCCATTCAAAAGTGTATCATAATCATTTCATAATTTTTTTAAATTATTGAATAAAACTTGGACTACAGGTTTATTCCGAAAGTACTATGTGACCATCATGTTAATATTGACCAATACACAGAATTCTAAATGACTGACCGGCACGTTGCCATTTTCTATAGGACTGACCAGCACGTTGCCATTTTTTATATAACTGACCGGCACGTTGACATTTTTTATATAACTGACTGGCACGTTGCCATTTGTTGTATGACTGACCTGCACGTTGCCATTTTCTATATGACTGACCGGCATGTTGCCATTTTCTATATGACTGACCAGCACGTTGCCATTTTCTATAGGTCTCTGACCGGAACATTGCCATTTTATATACGACTGAATGGCACGTTGCCATTTTCTATATGACTGACTGGCACGTTGCCATTTTCTATAGGTCTGACCGGCACGTTGCCATTTTTTATAGGACTGACCGGCACATTGCCATTTTCTTCTGACCGGCACGTTGCCATTTTCTATATGACTGACTGGCATGTTGCCATTTTCTATACGTCTGACCGGCACGTTGCCATTTCCTATAGGACTGACCGGCACATTGCCATTTTTTATATGACTGACCGGCACGTTGCCAATTTATATATGACTAACCGGCACATTGCCATTTTATATAGGTCTGACCGGCACGTTGCCATTTTCTATAGGCCTGACCGGCACGTGGCCATTTTCTTTAGGACTTACCGGCACGTTGCCATTTTCTTTAGGACTGACCGGCACGTTGCCATTTTTTATATGACTGACCGTCACGTTGTCATTTTCTATAGGGCTGACCGGCACGTTGCCATTTTCTATGACTCACCGGCACATTGCCATTTTCTATATGACTGACCGGCACGTTGCCATTTTCTTTAGGACTGACCGGCACGTTGCCATTTTCTATATGACTGACCAGCATGTTGCCATTTTCTAGATAACCGACTGGCACGTTGCCATTTTCTATATGACTGACCAGTACGTTGCCATTTTCTATAGGTCTCTGACCGGAACATTGCCATTATATATGACTGAACGGCACGTTGCCATTTTCTATATGACTGACTGGCACATTGCCATTTTCTGCTGACTGGCACGTTGCCATTTTCTATATGACTGACTGGCATGTTGCCATTTTCTATACCTCTGACCGGCACCTTGCCATTTCCTATAGGACTGACCGGCACATTGCCATTTTGTATATGACTGACCGGCACGTTGCCATTTTATATATGACTAACCGGCACATTGCCATTTTCTCTAGGTCTGACCGGCACGTTGCCATTTTCTCTAGGTCTGACCGGCACGTTGCCATTTTCTATAGGCCTGACCGGCACGTGGCCATTTTCTTTAGGACTTACCGGCAAGTTGCCATTTTCTTTAGGACTGACCAGCACGTTGCCATTTTTTATATGACTGACCGGCACGTTGTCATTTTCTATAGGACTGACCGGCACATTGCCATTTTCTATGACTGACCGGCACATTGCCATTTTCTATATGACTGACCGGCACGTTGCCATTTTCTTTAGGACTGACCGGCACGTAGCCATTTTCTATAGGACTGACCAGCATGTTGCAATTTTTTATATTACTGACTGGCACGTTGCCACTTTACTATACAAGTTACCGGCATGTGCGATTATGCTGTAGGAAATTGACCGGCTCGTTGCCATTTATAGCCCACTATACTTAGGATTGTTACTTTGTGAGTGACCGGCACATTGCTATATGTTCTAACATATAATTTTGCAACTGCAAGATAGACTGAACATATAAAGCATTAATTGAATTGAACTTTATTTCAAAGGTTCTATAAACAAAATGTATTTCTTCTAATTTTACGAGAGTACGACGAGCACTATATTGAGTTATCACTAAACTACTGGCCGGACGAGTACGTGTATATGCGCAGCGTGCTGGGCAAAACCTATGGGGGCTCAGAATTTTGAGTGTGTGTATATATATATAAACCCCTCAAAAAAAGTTCGGAAACTCAACTTTGATCGATTGTATAACTTTTATTGTCAAATTGTATTTGTTCCTTTTAGTGTCATTGCAATGCATGATGATTTCCTTTTAAAATGGTACATTATTTGTCATTCATTTCAAATCAGGGAATACGCAGTGCGTTTCAGAATGGAGGACGGTCAGAAGTCAAATGTCTCAAAACGGCCGAAAGTATTCAGTTGGGAAATTTGACTCTTGTTCCGTATTTTTCAATGTTCAGGTTGTATCGAAGATTGTAGCGTGTTCAAATGATTTAAACTTATCAAATTTGGTATCATGTTAAAGCCTATGTGTCTATCTTTTCAATACGGTTATGTCCGTAACAATTTTATTAACAGTTTATGTATGGTACAGCTGAATATGGGGAGGGCCGAAAGGGAAATGTTGCAAAATGCATTTCTTTTTGTGAAATTGAAGGCGTTGCATCGAAAAACGACTATTGGAGGGATGTTTTAGGGTTGTAAATTGCATAATCATCAGTAAATTTAGTATCATGTGAAAGCGTGTTTATTTTTCTTTAAAATCATGTCTCACCTGTAATAATTATGCTATTGGGGTGTGTGCAGTAAAACCGGATATGGGGGTCTATAAATGCTATGAATTTCAGACCATGGCTTCTTGTTTCAAGATTCCGGTAAGATATTGTTGTATTAAGCATAACTCTATCATCATTACGTTTTGCACTATCGGAAAGCTCGTTAATTTACCTTTAATATGATGTCTCATTTGCAATGATTATGCTGAATGTGAGTGTGTAATACAGGAAACTCACAAACTTGATGTATTGAAAATGCTTCAAATTTCTCTAAACCTACGCAAACTGGCCAGAACTGGCATATTAGCGCCCTCTTCGACCGTGTAGGTAGGCCCTTATTACCACGTATCAAACGGTACAAATTCGACCTAACAACGTGTCATTTTGAGCCCCATACATTTAGAGGTAGTACACACACCTCAAGCACATAACCACTATGAATGGGGCATTATTTCATTGACAAATTAACACGCTTTAACATAATGTTGAATTTCATAATGATTATGTAAAGTAAAGTACTAAGATATCCCCACAAAAGTCGTTTTTGGATGCAACGCCTTCAATTTCACACAATCAAATGCATTTTGCTCACATTTTGCCGTCGATCCTCCCAAATATTCACCTTAATTGTACCTACCCGGCTTTCATAATTATTCCAAGTGAGGTGTCATTGGAAAGATAATTAAACAGGCTTTTTTCTGATACCATATTCAACAGTATCTCTTCATTGACAAGATATTCATCGTCTAAAGAATTTGAACTTGAGAAAGACCGTGATATGGTTGTCAGACCTTCCAACTGAAGTTTGTTGGCGCATTTTGCGACATTTCACTTCTGACTTTCCCCCATTCTCAAGTATACTGCACATACCTCGTGCTCGTGATGCTTACGAATTTGGTATCATTTTAAAGAGGTATACACACCCTTTCAAGTCATACCAAATATAACCATTATGATTTCTTAATAAAATAGATATAATCGATCAAACTTGAGTTTCCGAACTTTTTTTGAGGGGTTTATATAGGGGCTCATGCCCAACCATGCACACTCACAGTGCTGCCAACTTTGAGCCAGATGTAGGAGTGAGACATTGCAAAGATCGAAGCGACCAAGTCCGAGGGAGCGAAGTGACTGAGCGGGGGAAGATTTTGCATTTTCGACTAGAAATTGTGCATTCTGATGCTTACCTAGATAGGAAACTCGGGCTTAACATTGACTGTATCTGGGAAAGCGTGTTATGATTTGTTCGACATTAAATTTTAAATATATTTTCACGATAAAAACAAATAATTGACACACTAATAAATATGCACCTCAACACAGGGAGCGAAGTGACTGAGCGGGGGGAGGGTGTCCCCCTCCCACGCTAGGGAGATTTTGCATTTTTGAACTTGAAATTGTGCAATCTAGTGCTTATCTAGATAGGAAATTCGGGCTTAACGTTGCCTGTATCTGGGAAAGCGTGTCATGATTTGATCGACCAGAAATTGTAAATATATTTTCACGAAGAAAACAAATAATTGACACATATGCACCCCAACACAAATATTGTATTCACATTAGTTCCAACATCGCCATATGCCACATTATGTACGATCCAACAACTTAGCCTATATTGCCAATAATGAGTCCCGATGGGCGAAGCTACCGAGGGATGGGGCAGGGCCAAATAGGAAGGGTTTATGAGGGGGTATCCCCCTCCCACGGAGAAGATTTTGCATTTATATATACTTGAAATGGTGCAATTTGGTGCACGTCACACAAGCAGCCAGAGCAATGCCAGCCTACACTGGAACTACGTGGCCCGGTATACAGAAAAAATACTCACCCAGACCATTCGCAAGTTACACAACAAACTGAGATAATCCTGTTCGCGCAAAGCGCCCAGCAAAAGTTGAAAGTTGATGTCTAAATTACCCTTTTAACGTTATAATTAACAAGTTTTAGCTCATGGAACTTATGTTTCTTTCCCACTCGTAAACAGCTACACACACATACAAAATATATCCTTCCCTAAAACCTGGGAGGGGGGATGATTGTACATTGCTCAAGTGGTCAGAAGCTATTATAAACCTGACATAAACCCGAAGGATTAAAATCGACTTAGGGATATATGCGAGGGATAATTAATTATAATTAATTCAAACATATAGGGAAACTGACCAGAAATATTGTGATTAAAAGTGAGCAAAGAAAATGGGATTCCAACGGGATTCGAACCCGAGACCTCCGGATTGCTAGACCCGTGCTCTACCGACTGAAACCCCTTAATTCATCATTGCTGAAGTGGTCAGAAGCAAACCGCCAGCTCACGGTCAAAGTCAACGGGAACACACTGCCCTACACCCGACCCCAACATACCTTGGAGTAAAGCTAGACAGACAGCTGACCTTCAAACCACACCTAGATTCACTCTGAGCCAAAGTTTCATCTAGGAACAACCTACTCCGCCGCCTTGCGGGCACCACATGGGGTGCTAAAACCCCCACGCTTCGTACTGGCGCCCTCGTTCTAGTCTACAGTGCTGCCGATTATGCTGCCCCTGCGTGGTGCCGCAGCTCACACACTCCCAACTCGGACACCACCCTAAACGAGACTATGGCGATCATCACAGGATGCCTCAGACCCACACCAACTGACCCTACCAGTGCTCGCTGGTATCGCACCCCCGCCCTCAACAGAGAACACTATACCCAACAACTAGTCAACAACAAGGCCCTCCAAGACCGTACACACCCTCTACACCGTACCACCCAGAACGCACAACCGGACCGCCAACGCCTGCGGTCACGCAGACCGTTCGCCATGCTGACACCTTTCGGGAAGGCACCCACAACACCCTCACCGCATGGAACGACAGCTGGCAGCAGACCCCCTCAATTAACAGTAACCCCAAACTCAAAACTACCACCAGGCGCGGATCTACCCCGAAAGGACTGGGTCACCCTCAACAGGCTCCGCACAGGGGTCGGCAGGTTTAACGGCAACATGCACCGCTGGGGACTGAGACCTTCTCCGGCTTGCACATGTGGAGCACCCGAGCAGACTGCCTCCCACTTCATTAAAGAGTGCCCAATCCTTCGCTCACCTGGCCACCCAAACCCAGATTTAAACAACTTGGACCCCGACACCGTTAATTGGCTACACAATTTGCGTGATGTTACGTAGAAGCTGCGATGCCTCATACGCAATGAGAAGAAGAAATGGTACCATGCACAATATTGTATTTGTAATTGCAGAAACCAATGAATTTCTATAGAGCGCCCTCTCCTGCGTTAACAGCTTATTTGAATGATAACAAGCTTTTTACTTAGTTATTTGTTATTCATGTCGAGCATGGTGGAGTTATAACTATAGGAATGCAATGTAATGGTGCAGGTTTTGGTTACTAACACTCAGTTTGCCTAACACTCTCTCTACCTAAACTCTGTATATCCCTTTAATTAAATTAACACACAAAATCGTATGAGTTACGTCATCCGCGTCATTGTGACGGTATTAATTAATTAGCGTGTAGTATGAGTGAATTACTGATCGTTCGACTGTCTGTATGTATGTGTGTTGGAATGTTTGTTTGTGTTTAATAAATTGAATTTGAATTGAATTTATTTCCACATAAAAACACATGCAAATACAAATCATATAGTATACATACAAATTAATTGTGTGGTGGAGCCAATAGAAGCCAAGAGCTTGTCAAGAAAGGCTCCCTGATTTGCAAGGGTTTAAAGCAAAATATACATACACATTTCAAAATACAGAGGAAAACAAAGAACAAAAAAAATAAAAATAAAAAACGAACTTATCTGGCATAAAAAAGAGGACAATCTAATCAAAGATAGTGTTACATTAAAACGCATTATGTTGTCAAATTATTCAATAGTACCTGTTTGTATGAGCTTTTAAAATGATTAAAAGATTTGCAGGCTTTTGTATTATCGGGTAATTTATTCCATAGAACTGGACCTTCATAAAATATAGTTGATTTTGTTCTTTCAGTACGCATCAATGTGGGGTGAAAATTATTTGTATTTCTAGTGTCATAACTATGTACCATCTTATTCAAATTAAAGTAATTTCTAAAATATTGGGGTAATTCACTATGATAGCAAGAGTACATAACATTTCCTGTGTATAATAAAATCATAGATAGATAGGATCTTTGTTTTTACAAATAATGGTTTGGTTGGGCATAAATACTGAGAATGTGTAACAATTCGAATTGCTATTTCTTGTAAAATATATATTCGCTTTAAATTCAATTGTGAGGTAAAACCCCAAATAATGCAACAATAACTTATATGTGATGTAATAAATGAATGATATATTACTTTAAGAACATCCTGTGACAAACAACGTAATTTATTGAGAATACCAATATTCTGAGCTAATTTACTACATAATTGAGAGATATGGCTATTCAATGTTAACTTTTCATCCATTATGACACCTAAAAATTTAAACTCACTAGCATGTTGTATAGGACTATTTCTATAAGGTAATTGTAAATTATTAAGAGAATCATTTCTATAATTACCAAATGTCATGAATTTGGTTTTCTCGATGTTTAATATTAGGTCATTGGCTTGCATCCAATTGTCTATAAGTTGTAACTGTATATTCATAGTGGATATTAAAGAATCAATATTATTTCCAGATAAATAAATACATGTATCATCAGCAAAAAGTATATATTTAAGAAAATTAGAACAATATTGTATATCATTTACATTAATCAAAAACAAAAGAGGTCCTAATATTGATCATGGGGGCACTCCACATTCAACTGGTTTGTGTTCTGAATTATTTCCATTTAAGAGTGTAAATTGCTGACGAGCATGTAAATAACTCTGGAACCATTGCAAGGAAAGTCCTCTTATACCATAATGCGACAATTTAAAAATAATAATATTGTGATTAATTATATCAAATGCTTCAGATAAGTCAATAAACACGGACAGTAATTTTTCTTTTTATTTTATTGATTCATTTATATTTTGCACTAATTGTAATATTGCAGTGGATGTGGAGTGGCCTTGCCTAAAACTATATTGACATTGAAATAATACATCACATTCATTAAAACATGACATTAATCTACTGTACATACAAGTATTTTACTAAAAATATGAAGTATTGCAATCGGTCGATAATTATTCATGCTATCTTTTGGGCCCTTCTTATGAATTGGAGTAATAATAATAAAAACATTAGTTCTACAGCGCGTAATAATATACCTACATAATGATCTCTACGCGCTTTACACATGTTGCATGATTTACAATTCAATACTTGGGTCTTTAAAAAAATAAAACACAAATGCCTACATCTTATACACAACATACAAACAAACATTACAGTATATACATTGGGTATTGTCTTATTAATTTTACACGTAGCGAAAGATGTGGGTTTTCAGTGAGGATTTAACTTCGCCAAGGGATGTGGATTGTCGAATAGCGAGGGGAGTTTACTCGAAAGGTTTGGGCCATCATGTTTAAAAGATCTTGAGCCATAAAACAATTTGTTTGAGCATGAAGGTTTGAGCTATGAAGGTTCAAAATCGAACAAACATAATATTTTAAACTATCCGAATGACGTCACTGCCAATTATCCCTGGATGGACACCTATCCCTGACATATCGGCAGGTTCATTATAGTTTACCTGAATACTGAAAATAAAAGTTGTAGATGTAACTTACCTATCTGATCTTGAATGTCTTGGATTACCTCTAAAAGGGGCGTATCATCCATTCCGCGATTGTCAATAACAGCAATTGACTCAGAAAGATGAACACTTTGTCTATACATTGTGAATGAACCACTAGTGTCTTGTCCTCCGACCTTACATGCATATCTCCGCTGTTTAAGAGGCTTTCCCTCTAAGGCACATTTTATAGAATTTATCAATGAACTTTTTCCACAACCCGTCCTACCAAATAGGCCGATGTAAAGCGTTTTAGGGGGATTTTCAATTTGATTATGAAATGAGTGTATGCTTCCTGGCACGTAATTCTGTACGTCTGTACGCAACTCATCTACCTCTTCCTGAACACCCGCCATGTGCCTGTATTGCTGATCAGTTGACAAAGTTGATATTAGACAGACTAGCAATCAACGATATTGTGAAAGAAAATGATTCTCCAATTTGTATCGTGGTTTAATATATATTATGCCATGACTACGAACTTACGAGTGAATAGGGTAGAACTTGTAAAAGCGCAATTTCTATTTGTTACGCCGGATAACCAATAGCGGCATTGTGATCCCGCTGCTCCACCTACATGCGCATATGTCTGCGCCATGTAGCCGTCATGCACCCCTGTATTGACAATGGGAAGTTTTCTATTGGCACATATGGAAACCATTTGACTGGTATACATGGATTTCGCAAAATAAAGCTCCGCCCCTCGTCTTATTACCCGTCATGTGGCCGCGGGAGCCGACAAATCAGTCAAATCCATATGGTAGTGAACTTTAATCAAACAAGCGAGCTGAGTCTCATTGTAAAGTAAGCACGCCTAGATGTCATTTGGTTTAGATTACACTCGACACATGCCTTAATACTTATATAAAATATCGTTGTTAAAACAAAACAGCAAGTTACCAGGTTAATTAAAATCATTTACAAATGCTCGAGAAGTCGTAAAGTTATTATACTAGGGCCACATTGTTAGGTGTATGAACAAGACTAGTGTCGCGTCATGGCAAATAAAAGCAGAGGTAATTTTACAGTCGGTTTTCTCTCCATGTTGAATGAGTCCTCGTCAGAGATATTAACTTCGACAATCACCAGGGGAACACTGGAACTGAGTTGTGTGCACGTGCAACTTACTGCAGAAGATTTGCACAATTTCCACGACCCAGGGGGATTCGATGCAGTCGTGTTGCTGCACTCTGTAGGTGAAGGCAGATTTTCGCTTACTGACGTTGCAGATGCGAGATACAACAAATTGCTACTGACGCTACGGCAAAATTATGGTAATAATTATATTATTTTTCGATTTCCCATTATAAATATAAAATTGTTTTTTCTTTACCTATATATTCAAACATGCATAGTTATCATTCTGGTTAAAGAGTATGGAACTTAGTCATATATACATATATAACTAACTTAAATTGCTCGGTTAACATGATTAATTCATACAGGTACACAAACAAACATGTGCAATACAACACAAAGCAGTTGGCGAACTGGAATAACTTTTGTTTGCAATCAAATTAAATACAATATATAAGGAACTACTGTGCAACAACCAAAACATTTATGCAAATTATGTCGGCAGATTGGTAGATTGACACGAGTGAAATTGAGAGCGTTAACTTCAGGTCAAAATATCACAATTTATGGTTCAAAGAACCAACGATGGACACAAAACCTAATACTTGGATTTCTTTTGAAATCATGATATGTTACTCGTCCCTCGAAAGTGAGACAAATAGAAAGGAAGAAGTTTGAAGTATCATTATTACCAATTCATAAACAATGAACAGACAACATTGTGATGACGGAAGGAACCGTTCAAGTTACGGATATAGACAAACCAAAGAAAAAAGGAAGAACGCAAAATACATTTTGTACCAAGAAATATATCGAGCATGTTTTAGACATTTTTCATCTCCATAACGCTTTTATTTATCGTCACTAGTGTAGTTTATGGTGCCATTATAGAGACATTTTGGCCAAAATTATGCCAAACTTCTTGTTCCATGGTATCTTTCATTACAGTGAGTAGCGTGGTGTAAATGAATGGCTTTATGATGTCAATTTCTTAACTTTCGTGCCTCACCTCTGGTCTACCTGAATTTGGGCATGGGTTGTGAAAAAATCACGAATTTAAATATCGTCAAGCTCAAAAGATGCACAGTTGTTCAAAAAGTGGAAACAAACTTTAATCTTTCTTTTTTTTACAACACTCTCTGAAACTAATCCAATCCCAGTGCATCTCTCATTAGAACGTAACACTGCCCCATAAGCATTAGAGCCAATCAGATTCCTTGTTTTATCGTTGTGCTTAAAGTGTATTTTCATGCGATGTGATGACACAAACTTTATCTGGATTTTGTTGAATACATTCAATCTCAACTCACAGTAAATTAATTCGTTTAGACGAATTAAGTCTAAAGAGCTAAAGAAGGAGTACCACTGTGAACAATTACCAAAAACACATTTTAAGTTGGAAAATAATTTTACGAAACGAGACAGATACGCCGCTAGCACTTCGGATAACGAAGATCATCAGGATATTGCTGCCTTAGCTCCGGGGTGACAGGGAGGCATAATTACCTCTGCAAGTCAAGAGGCTTACTGTATAAGCCCCAGTTCGTGAAACAGGTTACCCAAGTCTACGAAGTGTTGGGTTACGTGACCCAACAGTTTGTTGATATACTTATATGCAGTCCACGAAAGCTCACGTAAATTGGCGCTTGCGTTAAAAACAATGATGTAAATTGTCGTTGAGAAGAGACTAATTATCGGTTTCAATTCAACCGAGAACAAACCAGTCCTACCTACTGTATATATGGGCCCACATTTGCTGCCCATATGGGTATCATCTGGGCCCAAGGCCCACTTGGCCCATATGGGACCTATCTATATTTTGCACCGTACATCCGTGCACCGTACATCCGTACACCCCATCTGGAGCCCATATATGGGCCAAATGGGTTTTGTGTGGGTTTAATATGGGCTTTGCCAGATAGGGCCCACATTTCCCCATATTAACCATATGGGGCCATGTCAAGCAGGTCAAGCTCTACACGTTTTGGTTTTGGTTTTCAATGATATTTATTTTGTTGTCATTACTTTTTAGAAACAATAACACAATAATCTGTACAAAAACTATTCTGCATGTTAACATAATAATTATATAGAATATGATTTCAAATTAAGCATGGAACATGCATTTATGAAGAAAGCATGAATATAAAACAGGGGAGAAATATGAGAAACCCCCCCCCCCCCCTTAGTTGAAATCCTAAACATTTTTAAGGGGCACCAGATGAGGGCGCTATTTACGATGATATGATGAAAAACATAACATTCAGACAGATAAAATGTTAGAATTCAGTTAATTTGAATTTATATCAAGCAGCAAAATCTAACTTTATAACATAATTATATAATTTTACATAATTTGGAACAAATACCAGGTCATTGTTATGGGTCTTAGAGCGTGGAGGTTAGATTCACACGACTTCGCAGACACACAAAAGTATATGAAAATTTGCGTCTGCAATAGTTTTCACCCTATAAACTTGAACTAATTTTTTGTTTTCAAAATGTTTCTTGACATGAGAAACCCCATTAGCAGTTACCATCACAAAGGTATATTTGATCTAATTCCTATTATATGCACTGTTTTACAAAGAAAAACAAAATAATTATTGAGGAAATTAATTTAATTTCATAACAACCTGATTGTTATAAAATTTAACTAGCACAATACCCAAACTTCTCTTGTTTACTAAAAGACAAATCACAATTTCAAAAAGATGAACAACATGCTCTATGGTTACCATGGCAACTGAAGTGACAAATGTAGTCAAATTTAATACCAACGGGGGGGGGGGGGGCATCCCTTAAGCTTACGCTGCGTTGGGTGCGTACTCAACCCCCCCCCCCCCCCCCCAATTAAGAATGGTCCACTATTTGACTGTGTAGAGTCCACTTTGTATTTGTCTCCACCGCAGCCGCGAAAAAATAAATGGCGAGGCCCCACCCCACCCCCCCCCCCCCCACCCACCACCACCACCGAGAGGAGTTATAGCAAATTGTCTCGGTCTCGAAATATTTCGGTAAATTAAGCGCCACTATTCCCCCCCCCCCCCCAGTCAAACACTGCGTTCGGCGCACCTGACACACACAGTGAAGACGAATCGAAATGCAAAAGCTTAAAGGGACTTAGTAACATTGTCCAAATCCTCAAAATGAAATTTTAATTCTAGCGGTTCCCTTATGCCTTGTTGTATTCGTATTAACAATAAAATGATGCGACAGGTTTTGGTTTTTTAAATTTCCCTTTCGTTACAAAGATATGTATAATTGAAGTATTCAGATAAGAAAAACTCCGGGCGAGTTTTTCTTTCGTGTACAAAGTGAGTGCAGTGACTAACCGATCATCGGATCGGCATGCCGATCACGATCCGATCATACATGATCGGACCGTTTTTGCCGATTTCCGATCATGCAGAAACAATCGGAAGATCGGATCGGCAAAAACAAAAAAATAATAAATAAATTAATTAATTAAAAAAAAAAAAAAAAAAAAAAAAAAAAAAAAAAAAAAAAATCCGTTTTTTTTTCTTTGGAAAATGATCGCCAAAAACATATTTTGGGAATATAAATGAATACCAAAGCAACATATATCCATATGAATAAGCCCAAGGTAATCTTGTATGGGTATGCTTTCATTTAAAACTGATTACCTCTCCTTTTACAAAATTACTCGCGGCGGTTCTGAGCTTAGTCCCATGTGTTTCTGAAAGGTTACGCCAAATTAATCACATGGGACTAAGCTCAGAATCGGCGTGAGTAATTTTGTAAAAGAAGAGGTAATCAGTTTGAAATGAAAGCATACCCGTACAAGATTACCTTGGGCTTATTAATATGGATATATGTTCCTTTGGTATTCATTTATATACCCAAAATGTGTTTTTTGGGGATCATTTTCCAAAGAAAAAAATCGATACAATTTTGCCGATCCGATCAAACGATCCGATCATCAAGGTCAGTTACAGCACTAGCAGTGAGTTACTGAATATCACTTTGCCTTTTCGCTCATTACTTGGCCATACAATGTCTATTTGACTTGAAATGTTCACACAATACCCTGTGGACATATGAGATAACAACAATATACATTGCACCAACCATTCATCACGTTTTGCACATGTCAACAAAGTTACTAGATCCCTGTCACCAATGCTCTAAATCATTTTGGTTAGGCAACATTGCTTAATTACCCTAAAAAGGCCGGGCTATTTGAGGTCTTCCTATGGCCGGGTGGTCCCTTCAGATCTCGGCCGCGGAGCTGCCGATCGCCGTGAAAATTTGCACGCATGATAAGTGAAGTGAACAGAATACAATGGTAATTTTTATTTTTTTTGAAAAACTCATTAATTTGCATAATTATGGTAATTTATGTAACTAAGTCATGAAATTCATATTTTTACCCATAAATCATTATTCTTCATAATTAAACTATGGTTTTCACTACATATATTCCATAGAGCATTTGGAATAATAATAGGACAAACACATTGAAAGAGCCAGGTTCTTCCTTTGTTTTTGTTTTTGTTGTTTTTGTTGTTTATTTTATTTCTAACTATAATTCAACTATTTTGAACCCCAAAACCAACACATACAAATTAAACAACACCAAATAACCAAATAACCCGATTTTTATTTTTGGACTAACGAACCCTCGGAATAACGAACCCGATTTCATGTTTGAAATAGCCAATCTTCTGAATAACGAACCTTCGGAATAACGAACCTTCGGAATAACAGAACCTTCGAAATAACGAGCTGTAACCTTATGAACCAACCGTTAAAGTAGAATTTTGTTGTTTTTTAATGTAGATTCAGCTCATATTTCCATATTTCATACATAATCCATAACACGAATATTACAAATAAATGTTTCAAAACATTGTTATTAAGGAGTTATCATCAATTAATTAGTGGTAATTCATAAGCCAGTATTGCGGCATCAAAAGTCCCGCCGAATCCAGCTGAAATACTATGACGTCAGTCATTGAGTAAGTCATCATTAGCAGACGATGTACAATACATAACAAACACATTTTATAGTGCCTTTTTAACATGACTCTGTTCAATCATCCTTGTTTATTAAGGAAAACTTTCGTCATTATTTGCTCCTCTGCCTCACTCTTAAAAGACCTTTGTTGTTTTTTGACACACAATTTTCCGTAAAGCATGCTAAATAACGTTATTTTATTCTATCTCTAGAAACTATAGAAACTAGAAGTATTGGTTTAATTTTGAAAGGTGTGTGTACTTTCTACCACTCTAGCTCTGTGGGTGTCTATTTTGTTTGCTTCTAAAATTTAATTCCATTAGGTAATTATTGTTTCCTAGAATATTGCTTCATAAAATTTGCAAAACATTTAATTTTATCTTAGATATAATGTAAACAAATACAATCATTAAAAAATAATCTTGTTATAAATATAGCAGGGAGTTGTATTTTGTATGCCATAATTTCAATTGAGATATATATCAAATCTTTTCACCAAATGCAGTAATTATAATATTAATATTTACGAATAAGTGTTAGAATAGTACAAACATCTAATATCACTATTTGTTATACAAATTGACAGAAATGTAATCAGTAAAAAAAAGTTGATTACCTGTTGGGTGTGATCGATCCACGTCATGCATTGCCAATGGGTGAAAAGGAAGAGAGTTGACATGAAGCACACCTTAGCCGAAGGAATCTCCAACAAATGTCATCATTATCGCTCCGCCGAGAAGAACTGCTATTATCCTTCTCTCGTAGCCTCCTCACATCCACCCGACATCGCGACCTCTTGCCCGAACAACGTGGAAACGTGACTGGCCGCCAATTACGCAACTCTGAATCCTTCACTATTCCGCGATCTAGAACAACACGTTACCAACACTCTGCCGTCCCCTCAATCATCCATTGCTTAAATTGTCATTTTAAATAACTCTAACGTTTTACCCTCCAGGACGCTAAACTTTGTGTGCAATATTCTGACTGGAATCACATTTTTAATATCTATTTATTTATATATTATACCCATTCTCAATTTTGACTTATAATTTTGATCTTATTGCACATCAGTTATTCTCGCACACTTTATACCAGACCGATATTTATGGACTTCCTTGCCATTTTATTATTTTAAATAGACTATTATACCTACAATTCATTTTAGATATATTTTGTATGTGGTATTTATAATTAGAGCATTAAACTGCTTGTTAATTTGATTTTGATTCATATTTGAATACATATTTAGTTTATTGCTAAGTGTTATTATTTATTATAGATTAAAAATTGTTGATTTATGTAATTCTATGTATAATACACATACTCATAATATCTGACTCTGAATATTATATTTTATACTCAAACCGCTTGTCTATAACATTAATTTGATGATATATATGTTTATACTCAAAACTACTTGTTTGTAATATTAATATGCCGATTTTAAATATACTATACTTAATATTAACTTGTTTACTTATATTGTATTATTTTAATTCCAATTATAATGTAATGTTTTGATGTTAGGTCACGTTGTTACATATAATTTTAGAGAAATCATAATATGATTTATTCAATTACGATGTTGTTAATTTAATTTTGCTCGACTTAAACTTGTTAGCATAAAGAAATTTGTTTTAATTTTATTTTATATTTAGTTCCATAGTACATTTTTAATACACGCCCGGGTGTAATCTTTAATCTGTTTTAGTTTTTATGATATGATGCCTCTAATGCCTATATTTTATGCATCAATAATATCTACTCGTCCTTCATTATATAGATCTTTTTTTCTTTCTTTAATGTTTGTATTATATAATTATTGTAATGTTCAATGTTGTCAACATGTTTGTATACATTATTTTGTAAATTTGATATGTATCAGCTATCAAGCTGTTTTAATCAGATTTTGTTTAATAAAACCATTTCAACAACAACAACAATGAAGCACCAGAATCAGACTGCTGTAAACGGAAGAAATTAACAAAATATCTACATTAATAATAAACAAACATAAATCCGATTATGAATTTGTTTATATCACAGTAAATACTCAATTCAAGAGCACTTAGACAGTGTCCATCGTTGGATTTTCGAACCATCAGTGCCATTTCACCAAATAAAAAAGAGGAACATAGATATTAATCAGTAATTTGCTTTGAGACGAGTCTAAAATACTATAGTCTACATTCATAATTTCACATAGAATCCTACTAGTAGTACTACCACAATAAACATAGATTCATGCAAAATTATCAATCATTTAAAAAATCATCTATAGTATCATCAACTATCATATAGCTCAGCAGTTTCTGGACCCTGTATAAGCAGAAATTTTACTACTCTATTCACTGTCTCTAGACCTGAAAAACAGTCTCTATATATATTCCGACAGTTGCTCCACTGACCGCTCCATTTAGGGGTAGTACAGTATAAGTTTTTTTTATTTTTAAAAAACAACAACACATAATAAACCACACAAAGAGTTGGTTATTTCTGACTAGACCAGGTCCAGCCACTATCTTAATATGGCCCTAATCTAATTAGACCTTACGTAGTACGTACACGTACGTATTAAACACTAACATTACAATAACATATACACAATTGGTTTATGAATGACCGTAATGACCGTAACTAATGAACCACCCAAGGCCAAGGGCAAGGCCAAGGGCAAGGCCAAGACCAAGTAACCAAGTTAATTATTGGGCCACGACCGCTGGCACTGATTCCCATTGTCTACAGTACTGACTGTCACTCTAGAATCTAGTGTGATTTGGATTTCTTTTTAAAAAGTTCACTTCAGTTACCAAAATCAGTCTGTGTTCCAGTGTTTCCAGATATTAAAATGAGAGCATGAGCCTGAGCCTGAGGACTGAGGACCGGCCTAGTCCTACCCTAATTCCTAGACCATCTTTGACTTTTAAAAGCCAAGCCTTAGCCTTATAGCCCTTAACTTAAGGCTTAGGATTTGGTAGCTGGCCAGTACAAGTTGAAAGTCACAGACTCGTATCAAACTTCATTCAATTTTAGTTAGATTTGAAAACTACTAATATTTAAACTTGTTTCTTCAATCATTTCTAACTAATTACTCAATTAAATTGATATTGAGACTTGACATGATGATACTGATCTTTATTTAGACTCTCGAAACCAACATTTAATGGCCTGACCATTCATTTTTGTGTCTACAAAATCAAACTTTCGCTTATTATTAAGTTTCCTGAATGCAGCAGCAAGACGGTACTAGGAATCTAGGGTACGGTCCTACATACAATTTGTCCCCGCGGCTGGTGGCCCAGCAAAACACTAAATATCGCTATCTACCGTAGATAACGACCTACGCACAGTGGAAGGGTTAACTGACTAAAGCGTAAAACCTTATGAGGATTTTAGGCACACTTACCGATATTGCTGTAAACTCTTGATGGTTCAAATACTGCGTTCCGTTCCACTCAATATTCTGGACCCGATGCACATAAAATTAGGCATTCAAAATGCCTCTTTGCGCCACAAAATGATTTCCAATTCCGATGATGGGATGAGAAATTTGTACTGTCGCACTAAATACGTGTGGACAACAATTTGACCGCAATAAATCAGCTGATTAGCGATACTTCGCGATATTATCGATACTTAATTATTCCTTACTGATAATTTCATAGACATTATGCATGGACAAACTTGACTAATAAGGCATATCCATTACTAAATAAGGTAAAAGTTATGACGAAATTCTTCATGAATATTCATCAAAATGTATTCTTCTGCGCATGTGCGATGAACTTTCGCTTTCCCTACAAATAATGTTGGATTAACAGTTAAGAGATATGAGGGAGGACAAGCGAACAGCTCATGAATATTCAAGACCTAGATAAATCGCTTCAAATTTGACACTTTTGTAACACGTACGTCTATGGAGAGTTACCCCCCCCCCCTTGCTCCACACAATGCTACTGTAATGTACCTATGTGTGCGTCAGCCCGCCATTGCTTTATGTACGAAGTGTATGGGGTCAATACAGTTTACCTTCTAGTTCTACAATGGCAGTGTTGGAGTCATACTTCTATGCCTTATCCCCAACAGTGCAACCTGTATTCAATAACTCACGTCTATACTCGAGTGCAGCCACGCCTGACTCGCGATGTACACTAGAGAATGGGAAACTGTATGGGTAAGTATGCCCAAAAGTCACACTGCCGTATAGCAGTAGTGACTTCACTAACCCCCCTTTTTTTTGGTAGGACTGTATATGACGTTAAATTAATCACTGTGTGTTTTTTTATTTTCTCATCTAACTTTGGCGATCTTGCTAGATGACAGCTTTAAAATCCTCCATTTGGTGGCGTCACGTTGCCCCTAGCTATTTTGAAATGGGCTTCAAAGTTGTTCGTTGGTCCTGAACTGCACGTCTATCCAGCATCAAAGCACACGTGAAAATGGCGATCACTGTGCACGCTAGCGCATTTGTACATACGTCATCAATCATACGAACTTGTTTTGGTCGGAAGCAAGGCTCATCATCGACTGTTAAAACTGCAAAGTAAAAATGTATAATTTAATTTAATGTGTGTACGTTTTTTCATAAAAAATAAATATATTCCATCGTATTTCATTTAATTCTATTAAAAAATCAGTCGTTACAATTTTTAAATCCATATTCTTTAAAAGTTTGAAAAACAACAATTCGCAAGCAAAATACGGTAGTTTCATCTCAAGCGCACTCAGTGGCACACACTTTATTTCCGATTTGACAGGCATACAATAATGTGCGTAAGTAATTTATTACGTAGCAATTCCTGGCTGGACGAAGACTACCTAACGAAAGGTCATTTCAGCAACACACTTTTCACGATACTTCCGTCGCAAGCGTGTGCGATGATCAGCGCTCGACGCGACTGCATGGCAAATTAACGTGAAATATTGGCTGATTCATAGCAAGAAAAGTGGGTAAGTATCAAAAACACATCTTTCAATGATTTAATTTCACCTTATAGATTACCAAGGTCAGTTAATAAACGGAATGAATAAACGGGGGGAAACCATACCTTACGTTTTGATGTAGGTGTGGATGTGGGTACCTGTATAGGTACCCACATGTAATGGGGATGAGTGCAGCCACATAGCCTACACAAACAAATCTACGTCAACGATCAACAAACAGGTACGAAAACCACCACGGCTCATGGGCCGGAACCCTGGGGAAGAAATAGCACCCGATCACATACCGAATGAGTACGGGGGGAAACACAAAAATCGTATAAATCACTTACTCATGATTATTGTATAATGCGATCACCACCGTCACTTCTGGAATGGCCGTCTCTTATATATCAATTCATGATAGATGCATGTATTGCACCAGAATATCACAAAATAATGATATTTGTACGTCGAGTTCGAGAATTTCTGAACACATCGATCTAAAGCCCACCGCACACTACACGCGCGATACGGATACGATGCGACGAAGGATTGAGTATCTGAACGATACTACATGCATGCAATATGCGTGCATGGCTTTAGTTCAGGTACTCAGTTGTCCAATTCAAGTCGGCAAAACCACAGAAATGTACCCACATTGCTTACGATTTAAAAAACATTTATCTACATTTACACTACAAATTTGTTTCCGCTTTCAAGACTAATAACTTGCCTAGTACATAAATATTATTTGTTTTTTTCCCACACAACTATTACAGCGAGAAATTACACCAAACAGCAAACGAATTCCTCGCGGTGATACAAAACTACAAAACGGCAATGCCAAAAAAACATGTCAGCAAGCAGTGGGGAAATTTACCCACGTTGTTTACGATTTAAAAAACATTAATTGAAATCTCAACTACGCATTTATATTTAGTTTCTAAGCAATTCATTTTTCTGGCGTGAAATTTCTAGCGCACGAAAAAGCAGCGAATGACGAACAATGGCATGGGGAATGACTGCAAACCGCCCCTCCGCAACCGTACTCCAAAACGGTTCTGAACTTTATATAATAAGATAACAAACCCGATTTCATTTTCGGATAACGAACCTTCGAAATATCGAACCTTCGGAATAACAAACCCGATTTCATTTTCGGATAAAAGAACCTACGGAATAACGAACCCGATGTCGTTTTAGGAAAAGCGAACCTTCGGAATAACGA